>WURT03072344.1:0-13382 GCA_009936505.3 Holothuria glaberrima
TTGAATATAGCCAAGGTTTTCGCCATTTTCAACGATGTCCACGGAGTAGCGACAGTCATTTGCTATCAATTGAACCTCCTGTTGGAATTGCATGCGTTTTGTGAACACAATATCCTTGACTCTCAGGCACACCAAATTCATTCTTTCCCTCGACGTAGGGGGTTTACTTAACAGGGTGTCTTAGCGGCACAGGGCTCATAATATTCCAACTACCAAACTAGTGATACCAGGCTGGAGTGAAAACAAAAATTTGGCCAAATTTATTCATTCGTGTGAAAATATCGGTATTTCGAGCTCTAAAATAACTGTTTTTCTATCGGTTTCGTTCGGTTATTTCTCTGCCAGTATATTTAGTGCCCCAAAATTTGAGCGATGTAGTTTTCACCAACTTCCTCGATGAAAAAAAAAATTGTTAACTAATTTACGAGCAATCTGAGCACTCCTTCAAATTTATTTCTTTTCACACCCTCCCAACAATGCACAGCATTTCCAGGGGCTCTAGTGTGAGCCTCAGGATATTTAAATTTAAGCTAAGCGGCGTCTCCTGATGCTCCTGAAATATAACCTAGTTTGTGGGGGGGGGGGTCCTTAGTGTGGGGGCTCCTGGGCATGTGCCCCGCTGGCCCATGCTCAAATCCGGCCCTGCTAGCATGAAGAATCACGAGTAACCCTTCACAAGTCATTGTACTCTGATATTGACAGAAGAATGCAACGCACGTGCATCATAGGCCAATGTCGTATTTACCGAATTTGGCCGTATTCGATTTCCTGAATAAATTTGTGTTGTATATTATCCTATAATTTTGTGGCTCAAAAAGCCCCAGGGATTGGTCTGCTGTACGTCAATGTCAAGACTGTCATTCATCACGTGTGGTGCTTGTGGAAGTTATCCTGGATCATTTTAAATTCATGCAATTTCACGAAACATGACTTGTGATTGACTTGGGACGAAATCATGACTTGCGACTTGGCTTGACTTGAAGAAATTTGACTTGTGACTTGACTTGCAAGAAAATGAAGTGACTTGTGACTCGACTTGACTTGACCAAAAAATGGATGACTTGTGACTTGACTTGACTTGAAGAAAAATGATTTGTCAACAACTCTGCCCCTGAATCGTTCCCTCCTCTTACCGTTCTTTTGCTCTCCTTCATTTTTCGACATCGCCCATCTCGTCCCCAAAATTTCTGTGGGGGCTGTGGGGGCACTCTGCCCCCTGCCCCCGCCAGCTACGCCATTGCTGTCATATAAACCTCTTGCACGAGTCATGTGAAGTTGCCAAACGTTGACATTTAAATACATCCGTAGCTAAATGCATTGCCTTTCTGTATTGGGGGCGGGGGTATACCAGGACCAGGTCCATTCAATTTAGCGAGAACGTTATGACATTCTCTATTTCGAGGGTATGTGTTCAAGCAGTGTAAGAACATTAAAAATATATCGTTTTCTTTGAGGCGAGGAAATTCAGAATATATGTGGTACGTGTTAGTTATTGTAAAACCCCACTTCTTATTTGCTTTAATTGGAGGGCAGTATGTTACTTTAGACTAGTTGATAATGACAATTATGGACGGTACGCGGATTGTCAAAATCGATTTAATTCATATTTAAATTAATTTGATTCTAACCCTTGATTGTAATCATTGTGGGTAAGTTTACTCTCCCTTGTATGACTTCATTCTTTTCATCTTCTTTACACTTGAGTAACAAAAGTGAAGCTGAATAGCTTGTAGTTTTCGTAACTGAAACTCTGTAAATTGATTGGACCAACTACAAGTTTGCCTTTACCACTGGCAAAGTCTCATCGACTCAGTCTGTGGCGAAGAGCCTCGAAGGGTGAGAACCAAACATTTAAAGTTCTTCTGCCGAAGAAGCTACATCCATATGGGGCAAGTTTCACACATTTTGCTACCTTAATACCATGCAATTGTTAGTATAGTTCGCTTAGCTAACGTTTGAGTTCACAAAATTGTGTTGCTACGTACGTAATTTAACTGTGAAAATTTTAATAATTTTTTCTCGGAAAGACCTAATCAGTCCTAGTTTATGATTAAGCCTTTTGTTCTATTTTAACAAACGAAACACTGAAACAACGTTTTCATCTAACTGTATTAATAATTTAGATTGTTTTACAAAATGTTAGCCATTAGTTTCATTGATCAATATTCACTACAAAAACTGCGTTAATATTTACCATGATAGTTTCGTTCTTGCTGGCTAAAACAACCATAAAATGTTAATGAATGAAACATGCACTTTGTTTCAGATGTAATTGAGTGGGTTTTGCAAACCTGCACATTTACCGTCTGTATGCAAACAAACCTGCCCATCACATCTGTTTCTTTAATGGTTTGATGCAAGCTGACTTTAAGATTTTCAATACAGCATTGGTGTTTGTTGAAAGACAAATTTACCGGCATACAAATTATGGCTAAGCAACATATGCATCTCAGTATTCTGAACAGGGCCTTTTAAAAAGAATTTTTTACTGGGGGGGGGGGGCATGTTTCGAAAGGGACCATTTTTCGCACTGCGCGAAACCAGCCGTGAAGCGCGAGGTTAGCGGGTGGAGTCCAGAGGCAAAGCCCCTGTGGGGGTCCAGGGGCGAAGCCCCCGGAAGCTCGAGGTTAAAGCATATTTCTGAGTGAAAAATACAGTCGCTGGGTAGGTATATTTTGGTCCATCATAATGCAGCCATCAAATGTAAAAATTCCCAATAATTTTAGTGTATAAGGCTATTCCTCTACTCAGGCCACCATGATATTAATTGGTTGGAGTCCAGGGCCTGCTTTAGGGCCCCTGGTGGGGGTCCAGGGGGCGAAGCCACCGGGAGCTCAGACGTTTTAGCATATTTCTGGGTGACAAATTAAAGTCTCAGTAAAGATATATTTTGGTTTAAAATGAATCCTCCTAAATAAATACTCCAAATAATTTTAAAATATTAGTCTATTCCTTCTGTCAGGCTACTATATGTTAGCTGAGTGGGGGTGGGCATCTGAGGGCCGGGGCACAGGCTCTGACTAAGGACACATTCCCCCAATGCCCTCCTTGGTGCCGCCTCTGAGAGTAAGCGGAAGGTCACCATTGAACGGCATGTACTGTACGAAGGAAATTTTTCAGTAAAATGACTGTCTAGATTGCCAAAAGTTGCACTTTACATGACTTTTAAGTAAAATATCACCTTATTTTCCTCATCCTTATCTTCCTGAGTGAAGTAGTCAGTACTGTCTTCTAGCCTGTCTACATAAAATTGGGCAATTTTCAACATTAGAAAACAAAAATTCCCAAAAAAGGGACCATGGGGGGGGGCAAATGAGCTGACTGGGGGCATGGCCCCCCAGTATTTATGTTAAAAAAGGCCCTGATTCTGAATCAGTAACCAGGTCTACCTGCATGAGAAGTGTACTCCAAGGTCCGTAGCCACAAAAAGTACTGAAGTACTGAAGGCTTTAGAAATTTTTTTTCTATGGCGTGCGAATGATAAATCGCGTGATAAACGTTGAAAAGAACCTTTATCAACTCTCTTATTTTTTTGTATCACTTTTCAGTACCCAGATAATTTTCTTCACATCTATATGTTCCGGCTGATTCCAGTCTATACAACGAAGAAAATCTAACTATAACATGTCTCAGACGACTGATTGTAATGTTTCAACGGCTCAGCAAGGTTAAGTTGTAACTAACAACGCAAAGGGCACACCCAAATGCAGTATGTTGTGTGATCGCCGGCCTGGGTAAGGGTTTAATTGGAGGGGATGTCCCTTTCCCCATTCAACATTTTTGAAAAATTAGATGTCCTTACATGCAATCTGGTGCCACATATGCTATCTTTTGAAGTAAAATTTGTGTTAAAAATTTACGTATTTTAAGGAACTAAAAAATTGGCCCTGTGGCCTCCTCTGTGTACGCCACTGATAGGCCACAAAAATATAAATCACCATTTGACCATTGTGTTAGCATTACTCGCACTAAAGATTTAATGATGGGGGGGGGGGGAGGTGAATGGGGACAGTGAATCATGTTCTGAATTTTATGCACTGAGCTTAATTGAATACGTATTGCAGAAGGCAACAAAAGTCGCATTTTTTTACGGTTTTCAAATAAAAGATCTGGCTAAAAGATAATCGATGTGGGAATTGTATAGAAGGGAGAAGACTCAAGGCCCAAGTTGTCTCACAACTTTTGAAAGTAAAGGGTTGAAACAATAACTGTGGATTACATCTCCCAATAAAGCTGTCCTTCATACAGTGTAACAAATAGATGTGCGAGAAGCGCCGCAAAATTGGTTTTGAGAACATTGTGTGCAATTTTATGTTTATGTTTGAGTAATTAAGTTATAGCGGGTCCTCTTTTTAATAAAACATCTAAGTGCATGGTGTGCTTGTGTATAATTTTTGTCAAACCCAAAATTTCATTTAGGGGGACCCGGGGGGTACAGCCAACCTATGGGGGCACCTGCCCCCTTGGCGACGCCACTGTGACAACGTGCGAGGCGGGGGATCAGGGGGCATAAAGATTGATAAATTACATTACATAAGTTAATACAAATTCGGGCAAAGTGGCATCAAAATTCGATATTCGGGCAAAAACTAACCTCGCCACCTAGAAAAATTGACCCCCGTGCGCATATGGTTGTAAGTGAAGCAATTCATTCATCATTAACAAGACTCGATGCCTAGCTTAAATTTGAAAGTGAGTTAAAGGCTAAGGGGCCTTTTACAACTCATTACACCCAAACCTTATGACCTTATTTTTTTTTTGAGCAACCCTAACATTAAGGCATAAGTACGACCTTATAGGGCATTTTCTCAAAGAAGTGTTAGTGAATTGTCTCAGGCAAGCTCGAACCGTTAAAAGTTGTCCGACTGAAATCTACACCCACTGTAACTGAACGTCTTAATCCTTGCCTTTATGTTACGGAAGTGAGGCTTTTTGTACATCCAAAACTGTATATTTAATAACCTGTGCAATTGGTTTTCTGCATATGCGACATAATGCCGACCTTACTATCCCGTACATTTATCAGTGAAATAGTTCCCTACGATACGGAGCAAGGTCCATGTTGAAGCTAAAATTGATCAAAATTGAGCTGGCATTTGTGACTGATGTAATTTATTTCAATTAACATGTCCATGGCATTACAAGTGTTCTGAATGCACAGGAATAGTGCAGAAGCAAAACAACAAGCACGCTGTGCGATGCAGACGTCATGATACACGTTGCTGGTATGTTTTCAGTACCAGTAACTCCTAATCAGGCAGCATAAATTATATAGAAATTATACGTTGAAACCGAATGCACCGAGACATTAAACCTACGTTACTGCACATTAAATGATAAACCGTTGTACAGAATGCGTTTGCGGCACTTAATGAATTATTAGTAAAACGTCCTTAGTTAACTACCCAAGAAATATGAGACATATTTTCCATGAGCATGAAAACATTAGCAAACCAGACAAAGCCTAGATGTTTTTATATAGATGTTTACGAGCATCTTTTCCTTTCAATGAGAGACCTGGGACCGATTTCATAAACATCAATTTTAGCGATAATCGCTAAGTCACTCGCTAATTATAAACCATCACTATAATTGCGATAGCGATGGATTTTTGGTTTCACTAAAGCCATCTCAATTAGCGTTGGGAAGACATAAACTATATCTCAAAAGACGAGAATGATCGCTAACTTCATGCGACCTTTGTGCAGCAGCACCTAGACGAAAACAAAGAGTAGTGTTATTTCTTTTTTGCATGTTAATTAGGTGATACCACTGAGGCTGTTACAGGTAGCAACCCACCCCCATGGTGGTACTCTATTTATCCGTACGGAAATCTAGGCATCTGGCAGACACGACTCAAGAAGATTTGCAATCCAGTTTGAGCCACCAAGAGGGGCTGGGTGGGTTTAGCATTTGTCTCTCAGCCATTGTCTTCCGCTCCACTCAGCTCCTTTGTACAAGGTTCTCAGTTTACAGCAGGGGTGGGGAACCTCCTGTCCGCGAGACCATTTTATCAGGCCCGCGAGGCAATTCATAAATAAAACTTTAGAATCACTTGATAATAATCTTTTAGCCCACAGTGCCTATCGTTTTCTAACTTATAGCACTTTCCACATATTTCACGTAAAACTGCTACGAAAAACAACCAGTACATAGCTAAATTCATTGTATCCACAATGTGACATCCCCACCGTTTCGTTAGACACAAGCCAGGTCCAGAATTCTTGTACATTTTGTGTTATCGGAAGCTTTGCCTTGAAGGCTACGTAAGAATGGACAGAAGTGCACTAACAGATGTATAGGGTTATTTCACTGAGTACTGAACTTGGCTGGCAACTGTTTTAAGATATGCGTGCTTTCGGTGCCTTTCGCTCGTACTTTTCGTATGTGCTCATTCATTTTTACTACTAAGTCAAATGGTCATATTGTGATACGGTATACTTCTGGTCTGCGTTGCCTTTGGTATTGGGAATGTCCTTCAAAGATGGTGGATGAACATTCTATTGCCTAAACATTTGCACAAACTCTAATAGTATTCCTAGGGCTTCGGCCCACAAGAACCTGTTAAGGGCCCATTGGCCTGTGCTCCAAGGGAAAATCTTGTAGCGCCCTCACTCAGTGCAGCCCGTGAGCGGATTGAGACTATCGAAATGGCACGCCAGAGGAAATAAAAAAAGGTTTCCCACCCCTTGTTTACGGGAACAGTGCTCTCTCACAAATTTTCTCACCCCTCAGTGCCGTTGGAAGTTATTTTCGATTGGGGGGGGGGGGCTGACTTTTGCATGTTGAAAAGATGGAGCGTATGGAGGAAATGTTTGAAAAAGTGCCCCCCAGATTGCAGGAAATGGCCCCAAATGTGAAAATGTGGTGTATTTTTTTGTTTGACGTTTATATAAATTAGCCCAAATTTTGATTCATATTTCATCCCAGTTTTGTAGAAAACTGAGTGACTTAAATTTCTAAATTGACTTCCCAAGTTGGGATGATAATTTGAACCCATTTCCCCACCTTGTAAGATAATCCCTTTTGGTAAGGAAGCAATGCGATTTACTTACAGCTTAGACTATCTACTAAATATAGGAGACGAAATATCTCCTACATTTTTAGGGGACCATTTGATAAAATTGATAACGAAATTCCCCATTGATTGTTATTTCGAACAATAATTTTCCCCAGCGTAATCGAATATGTGTTTTAGATGGCAGAGGAATTAGTTATAGACTGTGGAACCATATGAATAATCAGCGGCTTAACGGTGAGCTTGGGGGCCCCGGCTCCTGGACCCAAAAGGCCCCTATCAGGAGGTCCAGTGGCGCCACCAGAAGTTGACTATTTGGGGGCGGTATAGAAGATGGTGCTTTAAGTCCACCCTAGATACATCTAGCCAGAAGGTCGGTATAAATTGTGTATTTTTGAGAATTTTTTGTAAATTTAAGATGGCTTAGATGCAAAATGGTGCAATCTTTGACAAATTCCCGAACTGACCATACATTAGAAAACTTTCACGATTAAGTGAATTCTTATACTTTTGGTTGACTGTAAGGGAAAGCTGTGGTGACTAAGTGGAGGGGTAACAATTCCTTACATTGAAAAATTCTTGTTTAGTTAGGTAAGGTGGCTTAGATGCAAAATGCAGGTATCTTAGCAAATCTTGCAATTAATTACATGCGTAGAAATAATCATTATTTAGTGATATTTTGGCTGTGGTTGGCACTCGTTATAAAAACGTGTAACGACAAATGCAAACTACAAGTGTGACCGTATATGCTACTCATGACATTATACTGCTCTAAGATTCTCTACTGATGCGGGGTCCCTGAAGAGGTCGGAGTTGTACATTTTTCGGACGAGTGCTTTGGTTACAATAATGTATTATTGCTCCAATAATGGTTATGAGATATGGAGTGTGTACCTTGATAAATGAGCGAGAAGCTCGCCGAAATTTTGCATTGAAAATCGTCCCCATAACCCTGATAACAAAATTTGCCTGAAGACTTGGCACTGCCACACTTTTAATTCCTAACAAAACGCATCAGCTAATTGAAGGCGAGTCTTCCCCTGAATTCCACTACTTTGCATTCTTGCAATGCCCTGCTCCACCATAACGACTCCAATGCACAAGAACAATCGGCGTAATTGTAGAACCCTAGCCTTTGAATAATGCGAATATGTTTGAGACGGTATTGATAGCAAACCAGACCACGCGGTGGGGCGCACGCGCGCGGAGAGCGCGAAAAGTTTATTACTTTGGTTACTGATATGTCCAAAGAACTCAATGCTCATTTCCATTCCTGAAGCAAGGAATATTGCAGGTACAATCCCAATTTCTTAGACCTTGAATTTACTTAGCCTAGCTTTCTTCTGTGTATCATTGTAGCGGGGCCCACTTTTGGTCGTTGACCCCGGCTCAGCTCGGTCCGAACCCATAGGAGTTACGCCACTGTGAATAATCAGTAACTTCAGATGAAGCACCGCAAAATTCCGCGACTTCATAATGCATTGGCCGTTTAGATTTCCAAAAAATTACGCAGAAAGTCAAATTTAGTACGTCGTAAGACATTGAGTCACTATTTTTCAAATACTTTCATAAAAGATTTTTTCCTTATTGACTGGATAACGGAAATGATATGTCATTTGTTTTAATATAATACGGATAGACTGAATGATAGGTGATATAACTTTGAGAATGACAGTCATTATTTTTAATTCTCCGTTTTTCACTTTTTGGACGTTTAATTCTGCATTAAAAAAGAACTATGCATGGCAAGATTATTGGAGGGCTGCAGCTCCTCAGCCCCCGGTTCCGACGGCCCTGCTCCTTTCCCCTAAATTTCCGCAAGTTCCCACAGGGTCCCAAATTTTGGAATCCTTCCGGCTCCACTGCCTCTACGCACCCCAAGTAACGCCACTGGTGCCTTATCATTAGTTTAAGTTTAACGTTTCGAAGGTCAGTAAGCCAATTTTCTCATGAGGACCCCAGGGACCTCCACCCTCCCAGACGTTGGGAAAGTGGCTAAAGACTGGGGATATACTCACGTCCGTCGGATGGGTACGTTGAAGGACGGTCCCCGGAGAAAGATTGGGAGCGATTAGTACACGCCTGCCTCTTTAACCTCTGAGCACTAGTCGAAAAGAGGGGCGAATCTCGCCGGTGTTCATCCACGCTCATCCCTGCTCTGCACCTAGCACCACTGCTCAACAGCTGAACCGAGAGAAGCTCACAACTTGTCTTGTTTCTCACCCTGGTAAAAGTTCATTTGAGTTTACCGGTGTTTATTAATGTGATATTTCAAGAAAGCTAACCTTGAGATATATCATACTTGGTGGCCTATCGGATTGTATTGGTGGAGGTAAAAGGTTATGTCAGGTCACCGGAAGTCTAACTGTTAATATGGTATTTTAAATCTAAAATCTTTGAATTGTCTCTCAATTAGAATGTTGATTCCCGATCAAATTGAGTTCAAGAAGGATAATAATTTGATTAATGTTAAAGTCCATTTGAGGTCACCAAAGTTCGAATTAAGAAGACCCCGTAAACATGATATCTCTAAGAGTTTATATTTGAGGGATCTCAAAGGACGAATATAAATGCTTCAATTTAGGTAAAAGAATTCTACAGAGTGTGGTGAAGGTCAGAGGGTATTTGACATAACCACACTTAAAACTTTTAAGCCTCTCGACTATTAATAATTTATATCTCATTTACTATGCATAGTACATGTTAAGGTGTTTCATTCTGTCGACACCACTTGTTACCGCTAGCCACCACTCGCCACCGCCAGCCATCCTCCGACTGAATGAAAGAACACGACAAGGCTATTTTCTCTGGTTAAGGAATCATGGAAAGGTCGTTTTGGATGGGAAAACCATCTCGTCACGTTCACTCAGTTTCGGAAGTCTTTGACATCACTGTTTTATCATCACCCAGACATATTACTCAGGGAGAAACTGTAAAGCAGTCGTTAGTGTCAAGTCTGTTAAGACCTGCAAAACAAGTTGATTATGGCATAGCCTTTCCATAACGCTTCCTCGAGCAGTAAAAAGCTTCTTCTCACCGATGTCGTATCATTGAACTTGACAGTAATTCTAAGATTATTATTGTACCTTAAGGTGTCCTAGATAAGTACGTAAGATATGTGAGTAGCTACCACAACTTGAACAACCGAGCTGCTGTGATTTGATCTAGTGTTACAACACATAGGAAGAAGTTTGATAAAAGTTTTTTTTTATTAAACTGGAAATATCCACTGAGGTAAAAAGGGAACCATATGGAGTATCAAATTCAGTACGTGCAGCGTGAAAGGTGAACTGTACTTTAAATTTTTAGTTGCTTTAAACGTCGAAACCGAAAGGAGTGAAGTGTTTTCATAGCAAAGAGCAGTGTATTAACAAGGCAGTGTCTGAATAGATGTCTTTGTAGTAATTTTATTAGAATGCTTTACTTTTGAAGAAAGAGACAAATTAAGTTGCAAGTAGTTGAATGATGAGTGGATCGTGCTGGTAAGAGGTAAAAGTTGAAACCGTCACTGCAATAGTTCAAAATCACTAATAAGCTGTACAAGTGAAGTCTACAGTAAACCTTTCTTCACGAAATACCTTTCATTTGTACGGTATTCATGACCTTACCAGGCACGTAGCCACTGGGAGGTGGCACTGGGGTACGTGCTCCCAATTTTTTTCAATAAACGGTCATGCTGAAGGAAGAAATATTTATTACCAGACCAGCATTTTTTGAATACAAATATAAGAAGAAAAAACTGGAAAATATCACACCATTTTCATCTAGAGTCCTTGAAATAGGCCCCTCCCCCAGGCCAGCGAACTTCCATCGATGTGACCCCTACCTCAATTGGTTATTCTAGCTACGGGCCTGGATCGTACTGACCAGAAAGATGTTTTTCAGACAGTTTAGTACGTATATGGACACAAATTAATTACTCAGTTAATTAAACAAAATTACCAATAAGCCTATACCCACTATGGTCTTTATTAGAGAAACGGAATTAGGGGAAAATGGAAGTTTCCACGAAAGTAATGCGAAATCTCTGCATTCAGCGGTACGCAAAAATTTCTGGCATCTAAATATCTACACTACTGCCCAAAGAATCAACTTTGTGTAAAATTTTGTATCGTGTTTTGAACATGCAGCAACATGAAAATAAGGCTATGTAAATACTGTGGAACAATAAAAAAAAAGCACTGCCATTTTCTTTGTTATATGAAATCATGCATGTCATGCAGTATAACCACTTTGTGGTTTTGAAATAGGTTGCCCACTCCTGATAATTCGTTAAAAAGACCAGGGCATGGACATGTCTTCAGATCAAGTTGTGAAAAATGAGACTTTTATTTATCTGGCTATCCCGGTAGGTGCTCAATATTACGCTGAAGCCCATAGATCGTGTCTAGAAGAACATAAGTGAGGCAGCAGGAAAAAAATGAAGCCCATTACGTCATTTCCCGGGTTCTGGCCAGTCGGTGGAAATCATGGTCAGGACAACTGTGCCACCTCATTTACACAGTCCTTAAATGAAAGTATGAACATGACACGCAAAATAGCCTATTCTAAGGCAGAAGCATAAGGGATTGACATACATAACTCCCTTTGTGGTAAAAGGTTAAATGTAATAAAAAATCACTTATGTTAAAAAGACACCAAAATTCCTGTCTTACCATTTTTGTTAGGTCTTTAACATGAAACACTTTCTCAGACACGATCGAAAAATTTCACAAGTCTTGGGAATTAACTCAACTTCTGTTCACACCCTACAAAATTAGTAGTGCACGCCATGGCTCGAGTCAATGACGCTATACTTGAGTTAAACTTGAATATAAAGCTTTTATGAATTAAGTCCCATACTCAATGGACTAGACCCAACTTTGGCCATTCCTTGCAAAAGACTCGACATGACTGGAAAATCTAACTTAAGAAACCTCAAAAGAATCGCTGTGACTCGAGTCTCGAAGTTCAGAAAATGTACGAGCCTTTCACCACAGCGTAATTTGACTTAAATAATCGTATGACTCGATGTGACTCAACTTGTACTTACAGTGCTCGGTTTGTTTTGAATCTGCACGGAGGCTCAAAATGACGCATCTCCACTTGAAGTTGACAAGACTACTCAATTCGAGTTTCAATTACCTGTTACAAGAAGTGGCTCGACACTATACCTTTAGAAACTTTAAAAAATATTATTTTACAGAAGACTTCAGTGTACTTTATTTTAATGGAGCGGTTTATTAAAGATCAATCTTTTTTTCAAATTTTCATCTCGCAGTAAAGTTACAAGCTGAACTATTAAAATATGCAGCAAAACCGAGAGATGACGGATCATCATTGCTACGGAAAGTTTCTTTGTAGCCAAAAAAGAGACTCCGACCGTTTTGCACCCGAGACATCAAGTATGGTGTATATTCAATGAATGAATATTTACCATCTATTTGCGATAAATTATAATTGTAAAAGTCACCTATATTAATATGTTTATCATTAACACAATATTGGCATAGTATCATGCAGTTTTGAAATGTCCATGTACTTCCCTATTAGCTGAAAAAAACCTTATACACGCAGTGGCTAGTTTCACTGCACTTGTTAACGTTTGTTTCTTACGCGACCTGTTTCGAGCAGTTTACCGCACACATCATAAAGCAAATATATGGAGATACCGTATCAAAGCAACGAAATCTTAGGAATGATTAATTTGATTGTTTCCTGCCTGAGGGTCACTTGACAGTTTAAGGAGTGTAAAAACAGTAGGCTTGCTTCACTTTGTAATACAGAGTTGGGAATGGAAAATCTGCAGTTAAGTAGAGTCAAGATCTTGATCTTGAATGAACTGATTGTCAACCAAAGAGGTAAGATAATGCCAAACTATATGACGTTTACAATAGAGGTCGTGTAACATTTCACGCAACAGCACTGCTGCCAACAACACTTATCAGACACAAAGATCCTCCCATATTTTATTCGAAAAAAGTATTCACTAATTCCTGCCCACTGCTAAGCTGCTTCTATATGGCGTCGTAGAACATTACACTAGCACTAGCAGCAACATCTGTTAACTTAGCAGCCACCGGCACATTGTTTCGGGTGTCGGATATTAGCAGAGAGCCCATTATGAAAGTGAAGCTACAATCTAAATTCTCTTCGTAAACCTTTAATGCAACGTATCCTTTTCAAGACAAAGCACCGTGCAATTGCACAACGTACATGCAGGGGCGGATCCAGGGGGCCCGGGGCCGCCCCCTTTTTGAAAATCCTGATTTTTTTACCGCGTTTGAGGGAAAATGCAATTGAACGCATTAAACATCATGATGGTATTCAAACTGTGACTCAATGTGATTCAACCAGAGTATTATTTTCTTTTTATATTCTTTCC
>WURT03072355.1:0-13382 GCA_009936505.3 Holothuria glaberrima
TATATATATACAGCCAGAGGCTATGGCACAGAAGGAAGATTAAAGAAAGCTTATTCATTAAAGATTGTAAATCCGATTTAAATCGTAACTTGTCAAGCTTCAGCTTGAGTTGTTTTGATTCCACTCATGGTCTGTTTTTGTTCATGCTTTCTTTCCTTTGTATTGGTCCGTCTTATACTCGCCTCTTATCTATTTAAACTTTTTAGGCTTGAATTGCTGTAACGTGTATACTTCCTGTAATTCCAGCTATCTTCAAATTTGTTAGATGATGGGGTCCGGCTGACCCCGAAATATTGCAGCATTTCATGGATTATGAAGCTGTTCGCTTGTATTTCCTTTATTCTATAAATATATATGTATATATATATATATATATCGATAGATAGATAGACAGACAGACAGACAGGCAGGCAGACAGGCAGACAGACAGACAGACAGACAGACAGACAGACAGATAGACAGATAGATATACAGTTTATAGGCCAGATTATCTTCAAAGAGTGCTCTATTTGTGTAAAGAAGCAATATTCAATGATTACATGAACGTTAATAATAGTGGCGAAAAACTCTTCCTCACGTTCATGTAACCATTATATATAAATATATATATATCATCACGCGCGCATCAATATTCACACTTTAAATAATAATTGCAAAAGCGTGAACGGTTACTTTTTCATTGGTATTCACTGTACATTCAAGTATTCGCTGAAGAGGGTCAAGGGAGGGACCAAAATATATTTGAATGGTATTATCAAACTTGATGGTCGCCAGTATTATTATTTTTTCTCAAACTGTTATATATATATATATACATTTATATTAATATATATATGTATATATATATATATATATAAATTTGCTACCTGATGAAGGGTTTATAATGTTGTGGAATTTTCCGCAAACTTTTAAGCACTCCTTACCACTTTCATCAACCTACACATTCCTGTAGTGCCCCGCAGTATTTCATATATATATTTACATAAATATATATATATATATACATATGTATAAGTTATCTTCTAAAAGTATTACGCGTTGCAAAATCTGTGGATCACAGCGAAATATTTGCATCCAGGAATATATATCGACCTTTTTCCCGATCATTATTCAAGTTACTTATCCTGATGCAGCTTTAGAACATGTTACTTAAATTTAATATATTGTCATCTATTGTCTTCTAATTTGCAGTTAAAAATGGAACAGTAATGGTACAGAAACTAAATAAATAGTTGTTGAGTTAAACTGTGCATGCTCAGATTGTTTTTCAAAAATGTGCAGCAATAGCTTGTTTTACATAAAAGGTCGCAAAGGGTAGGTGTTCTCTTCGTGTGACATGCCCCCTTTGCCAGGAAGGCCAACCAATTCCAACTCCCTACCCCCCAAAAAAGACACCACAAAAATAAACAAAAACTATATTGCAAAATACTCGATTTTTTGATTTTCCTTACCCGAATCTATTTTGGGTATATTGTTTTGCTGACGGAGTCATCTTTAACGCATTCGATCAATGAAACAAAGTGAGCAAGCTGGGTTATAGCCAAGGCCTTATGAAGCGTAACGAAACAGTTAAGCCCAATCTCGGCACAGACCCGCAGCTAGATTTTAGTGTAGCATTAAACTGTGTGAAATATCTTTATACATAGGCTAGCTTGTGGCCTCTGCTAGATAAAAGGAATTAGTCTACATATGATATGCGTATACAATTGACGTTCATTGGTAACAATCTTTGAGGTGATTTTAAAGTCAATCATCAATAGCTACTGGAGGTCATTTTCAAATTATATTTGGTGGATTTATATGAAGTCTTGTATATGAAAGTACAAGATTTGGTACCAACCGTGCAAAGCCTATCTAATGGAAGTTACAAGGGTCCAATTTAAAAGCTATGTAAAGTATGAAGACTCTTGGCAGCAAATCAACGTCTAACCAAAGATTGAAAAATCGGAGGAAGTGAGTCAACAATGGAAACCCACGACATAATACCTGCTTGTCTCGAGATAACTTTTTTGCAGAAAATGCTACAACTGCAGCTATTAATGACTAAAGACCGAATGCAGAAATCTCTTATCAATATCTAAAGACCGAACACAGAAATGGACTGGGAATTTCAGCAGAATGCTCAGATCTATTTCAATCGTCTATGTTATATCAGAAAATTGTGTCTAAGCTATATTTGTTCAATAATGAACTCAATTGTTTTGGTCACAGTAGTGTAGGAGAGATTATCCCCCCCCCCCACTCTCACGAAAATAATCAAAGAAAAATCGGGACGAAGGAAGAGTGAAAATAAAACGAAATTCAAAGAAAGAGAGGAGAAAAAAAAAACGGGAGAGAAGAAAGTGGGAAATAAAATGAGAGGTAAAAAGAAAGGGAAAGAATGAGGATTATTCCAATGGTAGGGAAGGATGAAAAGAAGATGAAAGGGCTTGATAGAGTAGAAGACTGGTTTAAATATTGATGGGACGAATATTGAGACAGGAAGTCCTACAACTGTGGGAAAGACATAAGGGGACAGGAAGGCCTAGAGATGATGTGAAAGACGGAAGGGGAAGGGGCCTTAGAAAGTGAAGTGCCGGAAAGGGCTGAACGGAGATGAGGGATAAAGCCATACAGACTTTGCATGGAAAAGACGAAAGAATAAGGGAACTAGGAAAGGGAATGGAACGTTAGAAGGCTCGTTCCTGCCTCCGAGACCGAGGCAGGAAAAGTTTAGGGAGATAAAGATAGGGACGAGAAGGACTGGAAAAACAATGCCCAAGGGAGGCTGGGAGTGTGGGAAAGGGAGGTTAGGTGTACGTTCGCGATCTTAGTTTTTCATCACTATCCATAACGGGCACTTGAAATCATTGTCCAGTTGAAGATTTTTTTTAAAAGTCACACAAGATGTGTGGAAATGAGCCAGTTGCGGTGCTACGAAATGTGGTTTGGTGTTAGAACCCCAATGATTGGGTCTAGAAATATTCATTGGTAAAGAGAAATTAGGAGGGAATTTAGATACAATAGATAACTTTTGCCATGAAAAATGAGGTAAGAAAATTCATACCACTGAGAGGCCTTTTCGGTGCGCTTCGCTCTCATTAATATTACGTAATTGTAGGCTATCGTTATTTATTTTTACAAGACAATTTGATCAGAATGTTCTCAAAACCTCATGCATCCCTCGCCTACTATCATCTGTCCTTACAAGTGATCCATTGGGTAGGGAGATCATCTCCTATCGACAGAACAAAATAAACAAAATAATTGAAAAAAAAGCAAGAAAAGAATGAGTATATCTTGAAAGTGGTTTTTCGGCGTACTTGCCTTATTATTGCTTCTTGTAGGAAAACTTGCATTAATTCTTGCTAAGCCCCGTGCAGCCCCTGTCATAATCCACGGTCCCCCACCTACACTCACCCTGTCCCGTGTACCATGAAATCGAATGACCAGTAGTCCAAGTTAGGTTATTATATTATCAAATTGTGATTCTATGATCTAATTAGAGCACATCCAGTTCCACTTGAAACAGGGACGTCCCTAAGGATCGATGAGTGAGGGGGTGCTGGACGTTTTTTCCCCGACAAAATGGGCTACATTCCCGACAAAAGATGCCTCAACGACTGTGTCAAGAAAGTTAAACTCATAAGCAGTGGCGTAGACATGAATTCTCTCACGGGGGAGGGAGAACGCAGTATGTTTATTTGATCACCGGCCTGGGGGAGGGGTCTAAGGGGAGGGGGCGCCCCTTCCCTTTAAGAAATTTTTGAAAAATTAGGTGTCCTTACATGCCATCTGGTGCTACATATGCTACCCTTGAAATAAAATTTGCGTTCAATAATTTAAGCATTTAAGAACTAAAGAAAAAAAAATCGGCATCTGGTTGCATAATAACCATGATCGACTAACGGCCATTCGATTTCTTAATGACGCAGCAGGTTTGACGGTTGGGAACTCGAATTAAAAAAGCTGCCAGGCGGGACTTTGCAATAATATAAGGCACGTTCTGTTCTTCTTGAATTAATAATTGGACAAATAATGGACATGGAGGATGCGCGCGAAGCGCGCCGAAAAATAGACTTTTAAATACCACGTGGTAATGTTTTTAGGAACTGCATCTGCAGGGGTCGGACTCCAAGCGAACCTCTTTCGCAATCATGGGGAATACAAAATGTACTCACTTTTAAGTTTACAGGAAACTCGAACGCCTTGACTTAATGAGTTTAGTAAGTGAAAACCTGGCGTATACTGCACCGACCCGACTGCTACGTGACAGTAACAACCAGTCACATGGCAGACGGGTCGTTTAGGTGTGTGCTAAATTTTGTTCTCGACCTCACTGTCTGTCCCGATTGCAATCCGACAGTCTTCGTCGACTTCATCGGAAATACCATAGTGCTTGATATTCAGATTGAAGTCGGGGGGAAAAGGGAGGGTTGTCGCGGTTTAGTAAGGTCGTGGGTGTTCAGATGCCATTGACCCAAAGGCAACTGATCTTTTAATAAGGAAGCTTTCGCAAATCAGACGACAGCTCTGTGTGTTCGACCATGTGTGACTCACAAATATTAGATGCTTTTGAATATATCCACCTCGGCAATGTGCGCGTACAGTTTACCTGCAGTTAGATTAGATTAGATTTAACGACACATCAATACGAATGTGAAATGTAGTGTCAAGTAGATAAAAAAGTAAAGTTTATCTACGGTTTCAAATACGGTTTAAGTTCAATTTCGGATTCAAATACAGTGCAAATACGGTGCAAGTCCTTCCCTTCAGTCGCCCCTAACGACAGGCGGGAAACACCGTATGCATATTCTACAACCGGGCCCCCAGCCCACAGGCCGCTCGTTTACCTGTAATCCGACTGCGACCCGACACACCTGACTTCTGATACCGCCAACTCATCCCCGACGAGCAGTCAAGGTGAGTTGCATCACATTCCAATAAGGCTTTTGTTGCACAGTTTTGGACATACATTAAGTAAACGATAGTCACCAATAAAGTTCCCGATAATTCTGTAGCCCCAAATAAAATATTTTTTGTAACTTGCAAAGTTAGGAAACTGCAATAGAAAGAGGCAATTTTTTCCCGACAGCCAGCAAAATTTCTCGACGAACGACTCTTTGAAAATTTTTGGGAGGGGGGTGTAGTACCCCCACACCCGCGGTAGTTGCGTCCCCGACTTAAAATAGTTAAATACCTCCTTCAGGCTCGCAGGGTTAACCCCCACACCCCGCGGTAGTTGCGTCCCTGACTTGAAATAGTTAAATACCTCCTTCAGGCTCGCAGGGTTAACCCCACACCCCGCGGTAGTTGCGTCCCTGACTTGAAATAGTTAAATACCTACTTCAGGCTCGCAGAGTTAACCCCCACACCCCGCGGTAGTTGCGTCCCTGACTTGAAATAGTTAAATACCTTCTTCAGGCTCGCAGGGTTAACCCCCACACCCCGCGGTAGTTGCGTCCCTGACTTGAAATAGTTAAATACCTGCTTCAGGCTCGCAGGGTTAAGGTAAGCCCATATCCTACTAAAACATGCACTAGCTCCACCAATATTTTGCCTTCCTAGTTAAGATCGAAAGTAATAAATCTTATCTCAGTGCAACCAGGCCGTTTGTGGCAACAATCCTGCTAAGATCTTAAAATAAAAAAAAAAAATACTAATTTTCGGTGCAACTTACAACGTCTGGGAAGTGCCATCACCTGTGACCTGTGAGGCATTTTGGAAAAAAAAATACTTGGTACGCTATGCGCCAACTGGTGGTTTACTTAGATGAAGTCTTGAAAGTCCCGTTCAGGAAAATCCATGGACCTCTAGGAAAGTTCCTAGATCTTCCGTCTTCTCCCCACCGACAAGCCACCCCGGCGTTATCAAATCGATCGTCATTTCGTCCGACATAGGTTGTCATAAAAGATGGATAAATCGAGATCACCGTGACTTGTTCAGTTCGCCTATTGATTGACAAAGCAATTTGAATATTTAATGGATCCTTCCAACCATTCGCAATTTTGTTTCTACCCCGAGGTTCCGGGGTTTCGTCCGGCCCCACGGGGTGGTGACCTGGATCCAAAGCAATGGGGAGGGGGTAACCTCCACAATTTGAAAAAAAAAAGAAATTGAGAAGATAATTTTATTTTTTCCCTGGACCGAATGTTCTGGCTGTGCGCCTGCTTGTTTATAAAAATCTGTGTAGTAATCACCATGCAACATGATTTGACTATTCATCAGCAATGTTACGAGGCCTACTTCCTGTCTGGAAAATGTTTTAAACATTGTGAGGAAGCTATAAATAGCATGCTTTGCGATGTACCTCGTTTGTAATTTCGCAAAAATGGTTTATTCATCAAAGAGAAGTGACACCACGCACTAATACCGTATCTAGGTTTTCATCTGTTGTGGTATTTAACTACAACATATTGTGGCAGGTAAAACATGCATTTATTTTATGTCATAACAATGACTCGATTATTTAATTAATGATTTAACGAATGACATGTAAATAGTTAAGCTTTCGTTTGTTGCACTGTTTTTTTTTTTGTGTTTGCAAGGCAGTGTACATATCCCATGTATTAATCAACTGATCAAAGCAACTTCCTGATCAAATGGTTAACATGTTATCTAGTGCTGCTTACATGTTGGCTGCTGTGCTGTTACAAGTGACATGGGAAAGTGACACGGTAAACAAATCCGCTTACGCTTCTTAAGATAAGACAATACCTTCAAACAATGGGTTGGACAAAGTCCATGAAACCTTTGTTAACAGACAAGTGTCGCAAGTGCAGTTAATTTCAAGGAGCTGTTAGAATGGAACACAACGTACTTGTAAAATATAATACTGCTTGTCTAGAAACTATGGGATACCAAAACTGCTGTTTGGTTCCAAAGGTTTTATCGCAAATTCGTATAAAAACTTGTTAATACGATGTTAATCGAATAAGCTATATATCAGTACTGTCCTTCTTGTATCAACTTATGGTGCCAATCTATAAGGCATAATGTAGGTTAGTTAGTTAAATGAGGTTTTACGGCTCAGTTTCTAACCAATTGGTTTAAGTCGGGCCGTCCACGGCATTTTTTCCAGTTGTTGCTCACTGGCTTGTTTTCCATACCCCATTGCATAATACGTTACGTCTCAAAAACTGGTCATTTAAAACTTAGTATACTAAGCATATACAAAAAGAGCACATCATCCAAAGGCTGATCGACGGTGGCGTCACCAGGATCTTTTAGTGGCGGCGCTTGACCATTTCATGGGAGGGCGTCTTGTTACAATCTGAGCGGAGCGCCACCATTCATTGGCGCGCAGCGTCCCCTAAAATTTTATCTTAAAAGGCCTAAACATTTTGATATCTCATGTGTTGAGTTGGTTATCAAAAAGTTTATTGAAGTAGAAAAAATAAACATATTGGTAAGTTACTTTGAAATATCATGACATATCTTATGTGAGTTGACGGCATTGACATTTTTCGGCAAAACAAATTCCATTTTCAAAATGGAATTTTCATCCTTATCTGGACAGCGCCTCAAGTGTTACATCACACATTTCCATTGTATTTTTTTAGTAAATGCTGCAAACTGCAGAGGTAAATAGTCGTGGACTCTGGGGAAATTATGTTCAGCTTTTTACCCCCCCCCCCTAAAAATTAAGGGTAGGGATTGTATTTTGTGAAATCCATTTTGAAGTTAAACTTGTTCAAATCCGCACAGTGGATAATATGAATAATGAGAATATATGCAGACGGTATTGAGACTGAGTTAAAGCAGCTATGCGGTGAGTTGCGGAGCGTACGAAAAGTTTGGTAGTTTGAGGATTTGCAAGAACTTTGATAGCCTAGTTTGAGAACGACTTGTGATGAAAAGTTATAAAAATAAATCCATCATTCAATCAGAAACACACCTGACCCTACCCCCTACAGAGATCTATAGCTTAACGCCTTTGTGGCTTAAAGTTTTCGGGAGAAATTTTTGGAAATCGATGGGGGGGGGGAGGACGTGCCCCCATACCCCCATGTGCCGGGCCCCACTGAATCTGCAAATTGTCCATGGAAGGTAAAAAAAGATATGACTGGGCTTTCAGCTATGTAAGGCATAGTTCTACTGATATAGCCCAAGAACGGCAAATCAATTTACCAACGGGGCTCTCTAATAAAATTTGTACACAATGGGTAAAGTGAAAATGAACTGGATTGGATATGGAAGTCCAGATCTAACCTCGAATTTTGAATTTTGGGAAGCGTATAGGTGACATGATAGTAAAACAGCACGGTCGATTACCATGATATAGCCGACTGGACTGTGCATGTGAGTTGTGCTGTGATTGACTGTGTTGTAGTCTTGAAGAGCAGAAGCGTGGGTAAGGCATTATATTCGACGGTCGTTAATTTACGTATTTATAGTACCGTGCGGGTGCTGTAGATAGTTTCTCGGCCCATGCGCAATATCACGTCAGGTTTTTTTCTGCAACTTAAGCCTATTGTGGTTCTGCGGTCGAATTAAGGGTCGTTCAGTAGTGGCCATCATGGGGATTCGATACCATTCAGACCAATATGATATAATTTTCGCACACGTAATTTTTTTGGACACTCAAAATCCCAGTGGTGGAAGGCGACAAACTTTCATGGGGGGGGGGGGGAGGCTGTCGTCCCCCACGCTCCCGTGGCCAGTGCTGATCAGTTTAGTGTCCTGTCCTGAGTCCTTTATGGGGGCGATACTTACATTTGAAGAAGGTTGTTTTACTTTTCCACCGTCGGCATCGCTTGTTGGCTTCCGCAAAAAGAACTGCCAGGAACAAGTGAGCATAATTTCAAAATGTTGCAGTTAAAATCGACATTGTCCATATATGTTAAGGAGACGTTAAAAGTATTATGAGGTTGGAATTGAAACTACGTTTGGAGGTACTTTTAATTGGACTCACATGCATAATTATTGCTGATCTATTTGCATGTCCCAGAACAGACAGTAACTTACAGGTTACACGGGCCCGTAGCCACGGGGGCATTTCGGGGCAATGCCCCCAAAAACTATTTCTGCCCCAGATGAAAATTGAAACTGCATAATAATTAATGTGGTGGAATCTTTTATGCCCCCCATCACAACACTTCCCCCCCCCATCACAACACTTCCCCCCCCCATCACAACACTTGCCCCCAAATGTGAAGCTGGCTACGGGCCCGAGGTTACAAAAGAAACAATTATGGCATGCCACCATATCCTTAATTTGATTTAGGGTGAGAAACCGTCAAACGATATTTCCTCATTGAGCACAAAAAAATTACAGAATATAAGGTCTACAATCAAATTGTTTTATGTTTTGTGGTTTTCTCTTACTGCTTCTTCAGTGCAATCTTTTCGGCTTTATTTTTTTTTTTTACATGTGGCCTTATCCAGTACTCGACTCACCGGAAAGGCTTATGTTATTCTGTAATTACTGCATTATCATTTATAATATGGTGACTTGCAATAAGACAAATTACAGAATATGTCAGTGTAAAATCCATCTACTTTAATATTCCACAGCACCCGAGGTTTCCTCTATCCGTCTTCAGTGCAAACGGCCTGTTTTTACAAATGCCACCATACCATTTTAAAGGTGGCATTTGTGATAAACTCGACTGTTTTGCATTTATCGAGGAGTAAACTATCCGACAAGTTCAAAGGCGGACCTCCCAACATGTTGATTACCATGATGACGTAATACACCATAAAAATGTGGGTAATTTTTAATTAAGAAGGGGACAGTGTGACCATCAACAGGCCAGTTAAAGGTTCAGGTTGTTTCATAACTCACCTTGATCCTGTCCAACCCTTGTACATTTGTTGGTCATTCGAAGCAAAGTTCCGAATAGTACCCAATTCCTTTCTAAGTTTATTGAAAATCATCCTTTGACTGATTTTTGAGTAAGTTTATGCAGACCACCTTCCAATGCAGATGCAAGCCTGAACTAATCCCAAAAGGACTTACAACCCTGGAGGGATACAAGACCCGATATTGCAAAGAGGGCCAGCCCCCTGAAGGCACAAAACATAGGCGTATGGGACTCTTCCAATTTGGGGGGGGGGGCAAAAAATGCTTTGCCCGAACCTCAAAAAGTTGTCCGAATTCGTTGCAGTTCATGTGCATAAAATAGACCACCAAACCACTACATGCGCGTGAAAACTTTTGCACATTTTTCGGGCATTCGATTAAAAATTCGGGAACCCAGTTGAAAATTCGGGCAATCTTTTCACTTTTATTTCATCTCTGCCGAAATTTCACCCTGTGCCCGAATTTTTGTCGTTTGATGCCCGAATTTTCTACCTCAGAAATTTTTTGGGGGCAGTCTGCCCCCTTCCCCCGCCTCGTATGCCTATGCACACAAATAATGCAAATAAGAGGGGAATTTCCGTATTTGATGGCCTTATCCCCCCTTACACAGCATACTTTTCCCACAGGTTACACCATGAAGGAAAACCTCGTATGATGCGTTTCACAGTGAAACTACGACGGTATACGAAGTTATGCACATTAAACTAATATTCCATGAATTTAGCAACCCTCATGGTACTTAAGTGTAACCAGAGAACCTGTAGAACAAAGATAACCACACTAAACATTCGAGATAGCACATATTATTTCCTCAACCTGACAATTATGGCTTACTGATTTACAATGAATAAATTGGTAGGTACAATGTAGAACACCTCTCACAAAAAGTTATGTTATGTGGTCTCAACCAGTAAAAACAAAAATCTCTGAGAAAGGACTGAGTATTAATAATAGCACAAAGTATAAAATTTTGCACATACCTTATAATACATAACTTATGGACTAGGTCTGAATTTTACGTTATGAACTGTCAACTAGGCATAGATGACAGGAACCGTACGCAAACTCCTTTGTGATGCATCCCTACCTGCAGGTAAAAGGGCAACCCGATAAAAGAACCAAAATGACATACTCTGATATGATGTGGGAACCTATATTTTCTTCTTAACTTGCCAATTGGATCGCAGTTTAAAGTTTTCTGCCCTTTTGAGTGTAATTTGTAATATACATTAGCCTACAATTTGGAACAGACTTCATAACTGCATCGCTTACAAAGATGGGTTTTTTTATTGCTTTTAGAGATTAATGTAGCTTTGAATTTCCTTGAGCTTTATCCCCTTGACACAAAAGCTCAAGTACAGTCACGATTCAGCATCTTTAAAGCTTTGAAGTAGAGCATTCGTCGAACAACTTGTTTCTTACAACAACATACAATATAGGACTTAACCAAACAGGGCAGACAAGTTTTTGCATGAATTTGAAAAGACAATGAGGGTATCTGCACACCTTCCCCTGGTGTTCTTCCAAAGCACGCAATAAACAGTAAACAATAGATATTGCCATTTTGTCAACACGCTTAGAATGACAAGTGTGATCAAAGAACAACACCCAACTAATCATGTCGTCTCTTGGGGTCAGTCGTCAGCATAAGACAATATCCATTTACAGTTTTGTTGATGACAGCCTTTTCATACCCAGCACATATCACCTACAAATCAAAGAATTTCTAGGGAGCTGGCACTAACTGGTTAATTCAGTGGATGCATCAGTTGTTCTGGAGGACACTGCACCATGCACCACATTGCTTTAGCACGTGCATATGTCATTTGTCCTTCTGAACATAGTTGCTCTGTTTAACTTTGGCACACGTGCAACCTCTCTATAGGATAATGCCTACAAAAGCACACAAAATAAATACAAAGGAAAGTCTCAACTCCTCCCCCCCCCACAAAGCCTACTTTACCTCTATCCCCAGGGATGTGCTCATAACAGTCATCACCTGGTGGTCCTGCTGAGTGTAATACTTCCATATGGTGCATCTGCAACTAAATCTCTAAGATATTCCCTTCCCCTTAAACCCCTTGACCAGCTGGATGTCTGGAGCCCACAAGATTCTTGGCTTAGGGATCCTTTACAAGCAAATTCAATAAAAGGTGGGCTTGTAAAGAGGGCTGAGTTTATTGTACACTGTTCAAATGCATACAGTAAACAGGAGCACAATCACCAGGTGCATAGCTTGGGTTTGGACCTGTGTTGGGGTTTTATTCTACACTGTCCACATGATATTACAGACACTGCTGGACTACAAAGCCCTCCCAATGGGCTTGCATCCCTCTGGGTGTTTTTTGCATTACAGTTTGGAAGTCATACCAGAATACAGTCTATTAATCATGAAATGAAATGGTACTATGCATATGGCGAAAAGTGCACGGAGATGTCTTGACTGATGCTTTACCCTGTACAGAACACAAAACACACAAGATTCAGTGAATACCGAATTCAGATCCTGTCAGGTATAAACATACATGTCAGTCTTTTGCATATGACCCATTTTATAGCTTCTGGCCTACACGCTTCTTGTTTGCTCTGCCACCCATCTTAACGAGGTACATACATCCCACTGGCACTACTACAGCATATTGGTAACATAGTCCATTGGTCCCACAGCTCTGCCATCTGCAGCCGACTGGTGTAACAGCCAAAGAAACTGGAAGTTTGGATACAAATATAGATATAAATATTCACTGTAAGACAATGGGCACTAGAGCTAATGGGTTGCAATACTAATGAAATGCTTAACTGTCGGACCAAGGGGCTGTAGCACTGTAGGGCATCCTGCCAGGCCGCCCCTATCCATAGTGATGTCTTTGATACTAAAAGGAAGAGTACTTGTAACCACATCATGTGCTCAATGCTAACATCTTAATAAATCTGCAAAACTATACGTACAGTACAGCAATAGTGAAAGATGGTGAAAGAGGGCAGAACCTTGGATGTACCCCCTTACCATTATGAACATGCACAGGACTTTAGCTCATATAGACCTCTGTCGAGGAAAATACCTCTTAAATCTCATTCAGCTTGGTAAAAGTCCTTCTGTTACAGTATGTTTGAGCATCTGTGCTGTAAGGGGTGGGAGAAGGTATGTGCATTTGTGGAATCGGTTAACGGCAGTGGAAGAACTCATTTCATGTTCAGGTAACAAGTATGATGTTACATAATGAAACAGGGTCATACAGTAAGAATAGGAATCCACCATTAAACTCATACCCTGAAATACAATTATATTTATGTGCTGCATGAATCCTCTTAAACTATCATTATTATACTGTTCCAAAAATTTTCACACTATTTAATTTGTAAAATGACTGAAATCAATACTTCTTTTGAAATCGAATAAAATTAACATGAGTATTTTTACACATGGTAAGTACAGTAGTTAGATGAGGTTTTACGGCACACGGTAAGTAAACATAATATACAATGTGTTACTTTCCCTTAACAAATTCATTTAAGACTTGCATTTAAGGAATAAATCGCATTTGGCGAACTATTATTGGTGAATAAACCGTCGAGACTCCAAATTTGACAAAATAAC
>WURT03072366.1:0-13381 GCA_009936505.3 Holothuria glaberrima
ACAAAAGCATGAACTAATACTTCACAAGTTTTATCATCAAGATACTTTCTCAGAAGGCTGATGTTTCTCAACTACCATTACCTTCGGAATAACACCTAGAACCCCTGTTACATACGGTATACATATATACCCCAAGCTGACAAATAGGCCTACATTTTGCTTGCTAGTAACACTGTATCCAAAATGCCGAGCTTGCATCTCACATTGGTACTGTATTAAAGTTCATTTCACAAACTCCCTTCTTACATGTCACAATAATTACTGTACTTAACCACTTTGCTTAAATGCCTTGTACTGAATCCTACAGTTAGTATATAAACCATCATCATTAATGAGAGCTTCAATAGGCTCTACTTTATTCTCTCAGCATTATTCCTGTCAAAAGGACAAGGTACATGTAGCTGGAAGAAGGGATGTACGTACAGTACTATATATCTAGTACAGACAACCCATCTGACCAGAGAGTGAAAAAACAAATTTAATTCGCATTCCAGCAGAGACTTCAAGAAACCCAAAGCAGTTTGCTCAACTTTTGGGCAGAATTACCTCTACTGTTATCATAGGTTAACAAGTTCTAGACCTGTACAGGTATTTTATGCTTTCTTCCAGGTGATATCACATTACAGGATACAATATATCAATGTGGTAGGTGATACTGTATCATGTTTAAATACCATGTGATATCATGAACATTACCAGATGATATCATGTCACCATGTGATATCATGTAACAAGGTGATACAGTATCATATTGCCAGGTGACAGCATGTAACATTCTCTTTTGCTACAGAGTTTACTGGGGCAACTTCCAGGATATGCCAAGGATTTGGTATACAATGTTAAAGATACACATCATACAGTACCAGTAAATGTCACTCACTATTAAATCACAGTAGCTTACTGTATATACAAAACATATGGTATTGATCACAATATTACCCTTACTGCTGGTCCTTTCAAGAATCAAAACTAATGTACAGTATATATTGTGAAATGTCTTCCTAAAGGTTAAGAGGGATGAGGTTAATTCTGTAGACTGCCCACTACTGTAAGGACTACTAAACACCATGAAACTGGACTAACTGTATCAAACCAAACTGCAAAGGAATTACCTGGCTTTACCTACCAGGATATCACCTATGCATTTAATTAGTGTAGTTGTACTGAGGTACAGTAGCCAACTTTTCAGTCGAAACAGTTACCCTGAAAATACAGACTGTACATTAAAAGACCTTCAAAAACAGTTTTGGAAAGGAAAATATTGAAACTTAAAGCATAATTGTTGAAAACCAGGATGAATGTTTGATGATGATGAAATCATAATTTCATTTTTCTTCACAATATCCCCTGGGAGATGAGGCAGGAGGTTTGAAAGAAGGGCATATTTTGGAAACTAGGGAAAATGATGTAAAAATGGGTGATTCCTGTAAGCTGGAGCATGCTATTTTCACAATTTTAGTCCACATTCCAATGTAGAAATCTACAGCTCTGTTTTTCAAGGTCACTGCAGAGTGACTCTTGGTACCGGTATCCCTTTCTGAGGAGCCTAGTACAGACCACGCATATAAGACATCAGAAAGTGCTCCTTTGGCAGAGGTAATTGGGTGTTGCATTACAAATTACCAGTACACCAACATAAATGCAGGCAGCTAATTTTCGTACCAGATGAATACAACTGTGTCTACACGTCCGTGGGACAAACACGTTGTATGTACAGTATATATGTACCAAAGTCATGTACTCTGGCTAATATCTAGCTTGGTTCATTGTCTGTCCTCCAACATAATGTCAGCATGACACAAATGCATCTGGGGTGTATACAACAATATACACAAATACTCACCCTCACACCATAACAGATTCCTCCATGTTTTAACTTCTCTTCTGGATGCAACCAACCATGCACAGGCTTATTAATGAAAGTTCCAGTCCTCGTCCAAAGTTCATCATTAGTTCTCTGCCCCACAGTGTTAGGACCCTTCTTCCTAAAGTTTGGAATAATTCCAGCCATAACAAAGTCCAAGTTCCCAAGCTGTTTGATTCACACTTTTATCATTTAGCTCTACATGAGTCTTTCGCTTTCATTCTCCTTGTCAAATGAAATGAAACAAACTACAGTATGGCCTCTGTGATTTATCTTCCTCTGAAAAGCTTCCTCCCCTCAGGGCAAAAAGGCTTTAATGGTAGCACCACAATGTATACATGCAATTCCCCTTGTCAGCTGTAGAATAGTGAGATCTCATGAAATCAATTCTGTGAAAAACAACAGGAAATGTGCCTAGTTAAAAAGGACGCAAACTTTAAAATTTGCAAACATATCTGTTTCAGTGGTTGCAAACAATAGTTAATGCCCATCTCCCAGTTCTAAGACCACAGGTCATACCTGCCAAGGAATACCATGAGGTTTGTTCCCATACTATAAAATACATAGCAGATTGCACACAATTAAATGTGAATATTTTATGAAGCCACTCTTTTATGGCATACTCTAGAACATTTTGATTAATTATAAAGTCTTTTAATACTTCCTGAAAAGCTAGTGTGTTCTTTGGGGAGATAATTCAAAGTGGCTGAGTTTATTTGTTTGCTATTTTACTGCAGAGTTGTTGAAATAAAGGACAGCTTAAGAGGAGGAGATCAATCCTATCCCCTAAAGTTAACTTTTTATCGGCTGAAATTTTCTAAATATAAACCAGACACAAATAGACAGGTTACAATGGCAATGTTGCTTTAATACTTCCGATATCTCACTTCAAAGGGAAAACCAACATGTATGTTAATGTCCAAAGACAACACTAAGGCTTAGCTTCATATAATTGACAAATGATACCATAAACATTTAAAAAATTGCACAGCACAAAAAGAGATTGTATGCAGTAATTTTAACTTGGGCAAGAGGGCACAAGTTTGCTGCTATGTGTATCAGAAAACAGGAGCATATAAATCAGAACCATCAGGAATGAGGCCCAGGACACTAACAATACCATGAAAAGGGTATGGAAAACAGCTGAAGTACAAAATCTCCAAAACTCCCTAGTTTGGGAATCTACGAGCCCTGTTACTTACCTCCTATTTACCTATGTAACCCTCACCTACCCTCAATTGGTACCTGGCAAATTTGCGATAGCACAGTAGACAATTATCTAAATACCACTGTAATTTCAGTCCACTGCATTCAAACTATTTTTTTTTTAAATTTAGCCACTATTTCATATAGTAAGACATCTTAACCATTGTAAGAATGATCCCACATGCTAAATTAGTTTATTTCAGTACTTAGCAACTCATTTTTAAGAGAAAATGAAAAGTTAGAAAGCTACATATTGTAGTAAAATGAAACATGTTTACCAAATACTCCCCCATCCCCAGAAAGTACAAATTTGAAAAACCAAGCCGTGTGTACAATTGCACAAGTTACAAATTGTCTGAATCATATACAAACATAGTTTACAGCTCATATTTCCTTGAATTCTTTCAAACAGATTTCCAAGGAAACACTGGCAAGCCTGTACATTACATACCAATCTAGCCAAAGCTTTGACAACCTACGTATTACAACACAGACCATATGCATCAAACACTTGTACTGTAATTTCTTAATGAATGTAATGAAATAATGAGCAGTTCACACATAATGCTCTTGTATAAGCCTCCATGGTACTGTACAGTATTCAAGTAACAAAAGAACCACCAATGGACACTGCCCTATATAACTGCCAGACACAAGTGAAAGTGAAAGTAGGCCAGTATTCTTCTGAAGCATTCACTGAAAAACTAATACAGCAGAGTACAAACATCAATCAACTTGTCAAAGTTTAACCTGAATCTTCCAAAATTTAATTATGAAATCACTGATCCAAATGCCTCCTAAATGCCATCTACATTCTAAAAGTAAATTATATGCAATGCACTTTTATAGAGTCACCCTGCTGTTTCTATGAACACAGTACGTATACTGTAATACATTCAATAAATCAACCAATTCTCCTTTCCTGACAGTGTGCAGTAATACTTTTCCATACTGTATAAAGAGATTCTGAATGTGCTAATCCTCACATACTGTAAGGAACTTCTTCCAATTTGGGGCCTGCAGCAATTTTACCAAAAAGTTGAATGCATGTGCTGTATTCTTAAAAACATCATACATTTTGACCACAAATAGCATACATTTTGCCCCAAAGATCAAACTTTTTGTCTGAATGAGGGGGCTGCAGTTCCTCGTTCCCTTCCCTCAAATCATATGCATCCTCTTACAAAGGAGATTAACAATTACACAGACATTGACCTATCACATAAGAACCAATAAAATCAGTGGTTTTTTTTAGAAGATACTGACTTGGACAGGTTAAAAGACTCCATATTTCAGAGTTACAACTCCTAGGCAGGAGTTGAAAAGTCACTACTGTATGGCACTTTCTTTTGAGTCACAGCTCAGGAAATGTCATTTTCCCTTCATTGTTCAACTTCCTTGATAGCCTGTAAACAAGGCACAGTAAGTCACATGAGGGGCTATTTCACTTACCATATATTATAGAGTGAGAAATGAAAGTTTACAGAATGCCTATCACAAACAATTGATACAGTATGTTTACCAGCCCCCCAAAAACATACAAAAATGCCGAAAAAGTTGAAGGGGTCACTGTTGATGTAAATTTTTACCAATCACCAAAAAGTGAATGATGTCCATTTAAACATCATTCTGAGGCTAAGTTGTGACCATTGACCCTATTACTGACAGTCTGTGCCACATACCTGAACAGTATACATAGTGTGTACAGTGTAAATAACAAGACTTAACAAACTGCTTGCCAACTCACCACCTGCAAGAAACATTGATCATAAGGGACCTTCCGTTACACTATGTAGGTTACACTGATATTTTGGAAGCACTCATCAGTGAGTTGCTGCACTCATCAAATGGCAAGTTAGTTTGGAAACTTTTGTAGAGCCCTGGTACGTAAGTCAAGTACCCTTATAAACATAAAACAGCGGATTCATTGGGCCGATGTTAGTGCATGTACTCATTATACATCAGGTGGTACACAAGTACCCCACATTAAAGGGCAATTCTTGTCATCCCAGACAGTTCCAATCCACCCAACTATGCAACTTGTAGCTCTTCCCATACTGTAACTGTATAAATCTTCCCCTTGTGTGGCTACAACCCCTATTTTATTACTGGTAGAAATACAAGGCTAGAATGTGTAATCCAAGCACTCTCTGCATTGACTGGAATGTGAGTGTAAAAGTTTGATAAGAAATGATACCCTCCTTGGGCGTTGACAGACTGCAGCTTACGCTCGCTTAGATCCGGAACGGACACGAAATAACCAGTCCAAGTCTTAACTTTTCTCTTTAACAATGTCAGAAACTGTATGAAAAGTCTTTGCATGAACGTCAATCGTACAGTATATTATTGAAACGAATCAGCCAATTATCAGACCGGACAAATCCTCAAGACCGCACAAAATATAAGCGACACACTTCGACCGTTTAACCCTTTTGAGGTCCAGAATCGTTCTAACAAAATTGTTTTTCTTTTCTTTCAAATTACTATTAAAATTCTTCTCACAAAAGACGCACGTGTTTACCATTAGAGTTAAATCACGCAAGCATTGTTATTCCGTCAATATCGCGATGTTATAATACATTTTATCTCCATCATTACATCTTTCAAATTATTCTTAAAATTCTTCTTTAAAAACATGCGTGCTTTTACCATTAGAGTTAAATCACGCCAGCATCGTTATTCCATCAATATTGTGACGTCATAATACATTTTATCTCCATCATTACAGTGAGATACTCTGCATCTTTTGAACTTTCAAACTTTGATGTCAATCAAAGAGCAGTCACCAACTGAAAATTTTGATATCCCCACACTTGAAATATACTTTGGAGTGATAAGTGCATGAATTAGGTATGACCTTTGACCCAAGGTTGTTAAATCTGTGGTTCAAATTGTTCCCAATTATTTTCCAATTACTGCTTGTTTACAAACACAAACTATTAAGCCTACATGACAGAATATTGGTGGGATCTTTTTGGTCATGTATGTACAGTCCAATTTGCGAGTTTTTAGGTTAATATCCTTGACACACCTAAACCTCCAGAATTTTCAAAAATGTTATGTACGTAATAGTACCAACAGCAGAGATGCCACGTTTCTTTCGTTATTACATGTTACTGTAACTGTCACTAAAAGTTACTGCCATTTTAATCTTATTGGATGATAAGCTACAAAGTTTTGCGGTTGCAAAAACACAGACAATAAGGAAAAATTTCACATTCAATCTCTATTACGCGGTATCTCAGTGCACCAACAAGGTTTAACCAAATTTTACAGGTGGAGTTTTTTTTTTTCTTAGGGCTTTATGACTTCTTTCATGTGAGGCTTTTTGTTCAACAGGGTCTTCTTAGCACATCAAGTTATGAGGTCTTGAAAACTTTCAGAGGGCGCTGTTCACCAAAGGTTCAGATCAGCATAACGTCACAACACCCCAATGAAGTTTTTCGATACACTGACCTGAAGAAATAATATATTTTTGTTTCACTGAGATGTGCCTGGCTCACACAATTTACACTTGAGGACTGTCTTATTTAAAATCAGATTTATTGGATATGGACTTCTCTAAAAACCCAACCAAAAATGCTTCCAAGCTTAAAATTTGGCTTTAATGTAAATTTAATATTCTTTCATTGTTTTTTGGGGAAAAAAATGATCTGAGGACCCTCCAAAAATGGTATGTTTATAGTCACAGACTTTTAATGTAAGTTACCACTATCTTCTAAAAACCCATGTTATACGCTATAGGTTTTTTAAAAAATCAACCCTGATACCTTGAAAGATCTGGTTTGAACTGGAATCAGATAATTTTTCACAACCTGGCTGGAAGGTCCATTAGACGTGAAGTCCAGTGCATCCCTTTATAGGCAATTACTGTATACTGACATGGTAAACATTTACTTCTTCTGTCCATTGATGATTTTATGAAATGGAAATCTGGGTCTATAAACTTAGTCAAAAGGAAAAGAAGCCTTTCAAATGAATGCAATGAGTGTATCAACGTATGTAGATCTGCCATTTACAGGAATGCACATGCATGGCCAACTGCAGTAATCTTGAGCCACATGGGAAGCACAGTACCAAAAATCCTTTCCAGCAATGGCCTTATCATCTTCATACCATTTGGGGTTTGGATTGCAGGGCATCTTATGGGGCTTTTGCCCTCCTTTGCCCTTAAATTTGTTATGTTATGTTATGTTATACTCATGTGAATATAGTGAAGGAGTGTGCACAATGCACATGTAGCTCAATTGTTTCCACAAGCAATAGCAGTGATGATACTGATAGTGACCAGGGTTCTACCATACCCAGGATTGCTGAGGTGCCAGCATTTATAAATACAGACACAAGGGTCCAAATATACTGTCAGCTACAGCAAGATGCATGTTGTCCTACACACAAAATACATTTGTAAGATGCCTTTCCAAAGGTGAATTTTCTTCCACACCTGAAAGACAAGACAATGAACCAGACTCATACCAGTTACTATGGTGAACACTTTGTGCCTTCATCAAAACAAGTTGATGATTGAATATCTTGGTGGAATTACATGTACATCAACATGGCAAACATGGAGGGCTGGAAAAAGGCACTAAGAGAAAGAGAAAGATGAAGACAAGTGCAGGTGTGTCATTTATGAGTATGAGCTGCATATGTAGGCCACATTATGGCTGCTTGAACACGAAATTCCCTGAGGCTTATGGAACCCTCAGAATCTCTAAGTCAAACACAGTCAATCTGAAATGAACTGAAAATTATGAATCACAAATACTGTATTCAATCAGTGTGAGTTTTTGGAATCTATGAAAAAGGTACACAACGTCTTGACCATTCAAAAAGGGAGAAATTTAAGTCCTAAAAATCATGGTTCAGTTGCACTAGTACAGTAAGCTACAGCTCTGGTCATACAGTGTGCACTGGTTACAGTATACATCTCAATTATTCCATCAGTATTGATCATCAGAAGAATAAAAAACAAAGTCCTAACTGTTCAAGATATCTAGTCAAAACACGAACCTGACATGTGCAAAACAGCCTAAAATAACAACCTCAAGCACATACTCAACCTTCTGTTCAAATACCTTTCTCTGCCAGCAACTTCCTTCAGAAAGACTGCACTTTTGCTATCTGCCTAACTCATAACACATACTGTACAACACTGAAACCCTGCAGTAACCTTCATACACACACTCTGCAGCTAATCGTGTACTCTAGGCCTACTCCTAGAGCTACACCTTTCCGCAATATTTGTAGCAAAGCTTTTGTGAATGCTTTTTGTTCTCTAACACTGTGTTATTAGGAATGGCTAACGGTGGGCATGAACCACCCTTCTTGGAAGGCTGACCTCCTCATCAGGACATTTTTCCAATTTCGTCGGAGAGCCTTAAAATCAGTACAAAAAAGTATGTGGTCCCTAACAGGGACCAGTCACCCTAACGGTTTACCTGATTTTGCTCTCAAGACTCAAAATGGCATTTGTTGCTATCCAAAATTTTCTGGCAGCCACTGCACAATAAGTTTTTTTTCTATTGTTTTCTATTGTTCTGTTCTATAGGCTCATTGGTACAAGCCCTTTCTACCTTACCAAGTAACATATTGACCAGCATCCTTACTGTTAGGGTAAAGGTCAGGAATTTCATCCCATATCCCCTAGCCTACTGTAACTACTGTAATAGCTAAAATGTTCTCTTGCAGGGTTTCCCCTCGGTTTTAGAGAGTGTGAGGTGGTATGAGTCTATGGGAGTAACATGATGCCAATTTTGGCACCATCAATGGGGGAGAACTGTCAATACTTCTATAGCTAGTGTAGTATAGGTGGCAATTATATAGCAAATTTCTGTGAGGTCGTTGGCGAAATACTGTGAGGTGATGCCTCACAAAAAGAATGCCAGGGGAAACCCTGCCCTTGTGTGTGTTACCCCCAACCCTTGTGTCTTTTGCAATTCACAATTTAGATTCCTGGCAAAAACACTAAATCAGCATGCAACTTGGTACTTGAAGCATATGCAGATATTACACATACTGTAACATGCCCTGCAACATTTTTCATGGAAGAAAACTACAGTTTTTTTGCATATCTCCTCTTCAACTAGTTACATGAACATGAATACCTGGAGCCTGATCCGAAATGGTTGTGACATAATAAGATAGCCGTAAGAAGAGGGCCCACGTGAGGAACAACAAAGGCCTATTTCCTACGGGTTAATCTGAGGTGTTTCCCAAACAGAGAATGATCTCAGCTCAACTTCACTGGAGATCCAGGCAGACACTCTAAACTCTCCACATTCTGAATGTGGGAGTTTTGTTTGTGCAGGTATGATTTTTAAATTACATGCACAGGTGCATGTAAAAATATTTTTCCTTATTCGAACAAGGACTTCAGTCCATTGCTTCAAGATAAACATTGACAAGTTCTGCTGTGACTGTGGCAGAATCTGATTGTGGTAGGTGGGTTTTTTTATGGGTATTTGGTTTGGTATGGGATTTGTTTTGGGTCTGGTTTTCACAGGGCATCTTGTGGGGCTTTTGCCCTCCTTTGCCCTTAAACTTGTTAGGCCTATGTTATGTTATACATTCAGTTTTCCTTCACAGTTAGTTTTGTCGGATTATCTAAACAGAATTTGATCATTTCAATATTCTGTTTCAACTTTAGGAGTAACTGACTTAAACTTACATTCCAAAAAAATGGTATAGCCTACTGTTATCTTACGTTTGAGTTATCACACACAGTAAGGATATCATCAATGCGTAATCGGATGCATGAATGGAAGCACAGCATACACTGAAGCTTGGTACCAGTACTAATATACAGTAAGCTGGGGTCCAACGTTCTTCAGGCCTTGAATTTTGAGGCATGTGAGTGTGATCAAGCACCATCACTCACTCAAAATCACTGTGAGAAGAACGATTTTTGCACACCTAGATAAAGAATGGAATCTCAGGTAAATCTATTGAAGTCTAATAAAACAGCACACCTACTACACTCCTGAATTTTCTGAGGAGTGTGATTTGTAGCACAAAAAAAAAAAATCTTAAACTCAAGGCCTGGCTCCAGTCCGGATTCGCACTCAATGCCAGACTCAAGTGCTTTGACTAGATGAGGAACTGGCCCAGAATAGAGAAGGTGCGAGAATTTAAATTGGTCTGGAATTTGCTGTACAGTGAAATGGGACTAGACCCTACTAAGTTTCCTTTCAACCTGAGTTTTCAAACATGTATGAAACCTACATCAGAACTTTTATTTGTGTTTAATGTACAGATTTAAAGTATGGTCACACACTTTCAATGACCATACCATTACACGATGCCAAGAGACTATGGAAGAGAGACAGAACAATGACCTTATTAAAGGTGGAAATGTACAATGATACAAAAATTCTGCATGTATGATATGCTACACATTGGCAAATGGTGCAACTGAAATCAAAACTGAATGGAACAAGAGGGGTACCAGACTTGGAATTGCCCCAGAATAAGAAACTATCATCGCCATGATCTCACGAAACACATAATATGTTGGAAAATATAAGAAACGACTGGCACAAGGCTAACTGGATCAATCGTCCTTTCCTAGTAGACCACCCACTTCGGAGGGAGAAGAGCAGTCAGAAAACTGTCTTATTTTCGATCCAGGTAGGCTATTGTAATCTTGTGCTTTTTTTTAATAATCTTAATAGTTCTGTGACCAGGAAGAACATATCGGAAGGATATCAGACATCACTTCCATTTGAAGTAAACATGAATTTTGAGGTTTTCGGCCTATAACTGTAACACTAACTGCCCCTATGGTTCGAATTTTGGTTGCGCAATGTTTGACTCACTGGGCCTAGGGCCTAGGCTATAGACTAATGCATCATCAATTGAATAATGCGAGTACATGTGCTGCAGTAGACCTACTGTACTATACACTGTTGGCTAACCTATGTAGCCTAGACCTAGGGTAGTTTCTAATTTCTAACACGGAGCATATCTTAACAATAACATCGAATATTATCATTATCTTCACGAGGCTAGGCAATCATTGAATCACTCATTCATTTACAACTAACTTAGGTCTACTAGGCTAACGTTAGGCCCAGGCCTATTCGTATTATTTCACGCTTCAAAATTCTACGAAGATCATGACTTACAAAACTTACAGGCGCTAGGCCTAGTCACATAAATAGAAGATTCTTTCTGTGCGAGTAGAGGTCATCCTACGTGGTAATTGTCGAGGCCCAAGCGGCTCGTCTGGATGCTAGATTTATCTCCGGATCAGAACGTCTTTTCTTCAGTAGGCTAGCAGTTATGTGGTATTGGTAATACCTAGCGCCTATGGTGTACTAGCTGTAGACACGGTCAGCTTTAGTTACGAGCAAATTGGAGCGATCCTTCTGTAAGCAGAAGTGTGTAATGCAGTATTCGTTTAAATGAAACTTGATAGGTACATTCAGTATGCAGGCTGCATACGCGGAAGTAGGTAAACTCTATAGCCTACGCACACAACACGGACTTCAATACATGGACACAGGATCACGTGACCAAATCGGTTGCCACCGTTCGAACCGCAGGGCTACTAGAATTTGCCCAATTTGACGATGAATCTGCAACATTTTGGACAAAATACAAACATCAATGGAAGAACAATGTCACAATCCTTCATTTTTTTGCTGAATTTGACCTGAGCTTGCATTCTTTCTAAAATGTTACGTTTCTTAAACAATCTGTTAATTACCGTGCCACTTGAGCAAGTCCAAAGTTTTACGTGTAGAGAATATCAGGCGGCCATCTTGGTACGCTTTTTTCCACGGACGGTGGCGACAACTTACGGATAGGATGTCAGCACTGGTGACTGTACATTTGTGTTAGCCTAGCCTATATGCTCTGTCCATATATATAAGAAGTCCGTGGCACACAACTAGAGAGTACGTACAGTAATGTTGGTATTGGTGCAATGCAACATATATCACAGGCTAGGCACGTTCTAATCACAGCTTACTCCTCGGTACTGACGTGACTGCTGTTGCAAGGTTGTGAGGAAGTCACGTTTCACACTATGACCTGCAATATCAACTAATAGATTGTCCCCCTCAGTCCCCGAGACTGATATAGACCAGGGTGTTTCCACCAACACTTACCGTGGCAGGCCGTCGCTGGGGCAGCAAACTAGGGGTGACAAAAGGCGAAGTTAACGAAAGAAATACACAAATTCAGGCCTTTCGTTTTAAGGCGCGCGATCGCGGGCGCGCATTGACACCCCCAAAGTTGATTTGAGACGAGTCATTATTGACGCACCTTGAGATTAGCAAAATACTCACCTCATGTCACTGGCAAGCTTAACCATACTACTGTGAAACAAACTAGAGAAAATTACAAAATAACACGAAAGTAGAATAAGTTTAAGGAATGTCATTGATATCATAGACTTCAAAAAAGAAAACTAAGTAGGTCTAAATAGTTTTCTAATCCCGCATTTTGAAAGAAATTTCATATTTAAATATTTTGGAACATTACACGTTCCTGTACGTTACATTTCTTTCTCTTGCATATCGGAATTTTACGTAAACTAACTCGAAATGCACAGCTAGCTATCATTACTTTCCAACCTGATCATAGCTGTCTGATCTACGTACTTCGTGCGGGTTTAATATACTAGCCGGCCTTCCTTCGGCAGCCGCCATATCGCATGCCCATGCCTTTCCCGGCAAACCTAATGAAGTACATGTATACACACGAAAATGGTCAACAACATATACCAACTTTTCCTTCTGCCTTTTTGGAAATAAGTTTGACCATACTTAAAGGGAAATATTGCGTTTAAAATCATCACCAACATGGCATGGAAAGAAATACCTTATATTATTACTAAACCATTCAGTCTCACCAATAAACTCTAGCAATAGCTTTATCTCCTCAAAATATGATGCATTTCAAGAGTAACGAAAGTTGCATCATTTGAATTTTTGAAATTTTGGGGGAAAAATTACTTTTGTGCCACAAATAACCGAATTACTTCCTGCAAGAGCCTTATTTCTCAAAAAGAAAGCGGCTACCGTACTGGCTTATTTTAAATTGTCTATCATTCTGTAACTATTAATACTGAATTAAAAATATGAAAATTTTCAGTAAAATAAACGCAATATTTCACTTTAATGCAAAATGGGCTGTTCATCGTCTCTATGATTGGAGCTAAACTGCTCGTCCCACTGCATATCTATAAAACTGTCGCAGCCTTATCAGAAATGACTTAATCATTCAGATTCTTTCGAAAATAATTTTTGCCATCTGCGATCATGAGTGCAAGTTTTTGACTCGAAAATGAAAGAGACTTCAGTT
>WURT03072377.1:0-13381 GCA_009936505.3 Holothuria glaberrima
TATATATCAATAAAACGCTAATTCCCCCCTTAAGGCGAAAGTCTTTATATCTTCCTACCTTAAGGCAAAAAAAAATTAAAATACATAAGCATATATTTCCCCCCAAGTCCTCAAGATATAATCAACGTTATTTCAATGGCCTGCCATCCGTGCATGTTAACAGATATGTGTCCGTAAACTCGTTGACTTTGAAGTAATAGCATACAGATTGTGTCTGCAAAAGGATGTTACCGCACGTTTATGTATTCGTATATAAACAGTGTGTAAAAACGTTAAGGGGAATCCCTTTTTTCGCCCTATGGTCGACTTTTCAACAACTTCTTTCGCCCTAAGGTGGGAATTAGAATATATATATTGCTGTGCAATGGTTCTTTATGTCTGCCAAATGTGAGTTGATAAGTTTATGCATTGTTATGTTAACATACTATGTAAAAGCTAAGCAAAATAACTTACAAATCAGACAACCCCAGAGATAGACATGTTTACTCCCAAATTACCAGGAAAACAAGTCAAATTTCCCACCATTTTGTGCACGTTGTTTGCTTTAAACTGTACCTAAAGGCCAAATTTCTCCTCAAATTTCCCTTCAACAACCCAAGTTCCCTTCAAAGGGCTTCCCAGATTTCTAATTTTTTACAGCCACGAACCTACCCTTGCTACAAGTAAATTTTCTACATATTATTACGAGTCTTCCTCATTTCACCAAATGGATGGCACCATTAACACCTTGCAATTACTGGTCCTCTGCTGGCATCTAACTGTAGGCCTTCATGTACATGGTTAGACATGCATGTAGGCCTAGATAAAATACACATTATATGTGCTTTGCAAGTAAACAACTCACTGTCTCTATGCTACATTTAATGAGATTAGCATTGAATACACAAATAGTACCTGGATACAGCACTTGAAGGTAGCTAGTATAAGACCACCTTTCAGGCTTCTACATGAGCTGCAGAGCTCTTGCATAAAGCAACTAAGTCTATAATCTGGCATTTCATGATAGATAGCATTTGACTTGCCACACTTGCACAACACTTACACTGAGAGTCTTTTGAGAACAGAAACAAGTTTATGGAATATTAGGCTAGTATTTTGTGAAAAATGGGACCATTTGCAAGATATATCTATGACACAAAACCAGCATCTAATACATCATACATTAAATTCATCTGCACATACCAGATGATTGACATGTTTTTTAGAATGAATCTCTCAAGTCTTGTTTTAATTTAGAGAATACGAATTCTATGTAAACTGGAAGAAAGCAGGGTACATGGGTTAGTCCTGATTTCAACCAAGTATCCCATGGGCACACACAACAGATCATAAAAACCTTCACCTTGTAAACTTATTAAATCCTCAGTCAAGACAAGAGTTTAAAGTTTAGTTTGCACAGCCCATATCAAGGTGGCAAGCCCTTTTGGGCACTGAAAACAATTGCTGATAGTTGCAACTCTTTTCTTCAGAGTGACCAAAGTTGTTTTTAACTGAAGCACCCACTCATGTGCAACTTGAATATTGATTGGCATTTAATAAGGATGATAGGGGCATGTCACTGATTATCTATGGTTCTCTATCAGTTCATACTGATAGCAAAAGGTTAGAGTATACCAGCACTTGAGGACATACTTGGAACTTGCCCCTATGACTGAGATTATACATGAGGGACCAATACATCTGCTAAAGGACTGGTGTAAAACTACCAACAAAAGGTTACTATTTAAAATTTTAAAGAACAAAATTGAGGCAAGAAAAACAAAACATTGAACTTATCCTCATACTATCCATCATTTCTGATATGCTCTACCACTACCTCGGATGATTTCCGAATTCTTAGAACTAAGTGGGATTAAAGGACCATACTTTTCCCCCCATGCATGGGGCTGTGAAGCTGAGCCTGTTGAAGTATTGCAGAAAACATGCACTGTATCATGGGTTTCTACTACTGCATAATTTGATCTTCAAGGAAAAGATGATGCAGATCCCTTCTGCATAATTAGTACCATAGTGAAACATCATTCCACACAGTCAACATTTTTGTCCCCTGGCAAATATTCTCTTCAACTGATATTGAAGGGGTATTCCCAAAAGGCTCAACTACACTATGCTACCATACCATACAAATACTAAATCTAACTTCTCCCTTCTACTGGAACACAATGGATTGTAAAAATGAAATATTTATTCAGTATAAATGTTTAACTCAGTACTGAAACACAGACAGTTATTGCAACCTGGCTAGTGAACTTCCTTCCCGCAGTTCTAGTTTTACATTCCTTAAGTCTAGGTACAGCGGCGGCTTCCTACATTAAGTCTGCATAAATTGAAACTGAGTCACTGCTCAAACAATTATGGAACTTTAGTGCCAGACATTTGGGCAACAGGAGTGGATATTAACAGTAAACGTGACTTACCATGTATCGAGTGCAATGAATTATCACTGTAAAAATATGGATACTATCTCATACTTCTAATGCATCTGAAGTAAACCAGACAGACTGTACTACAGATTAATGATATAATAAAGAGCAAAATCTACAAAGGCACCTCTTTTGTCACAGTCTATGAAGATTCACAAACATGCTTTACATCAAATAATGGCAAACCAGGAAGGTTGTCTTCGAAAATGTATGTTCACATGACAATTTGATAATCCCTTAAAGGAATAGTCTGATAGTCCTGACCCAAATTAGAGGAACATGTTCTATATTCTAAGCATTCTGTAATATTTTCATTCATTTCCCATGTTCGGTTCTGGAGATAATTAGCAATTAAAGTTGACATGTTTTCTACCAAAAGTGAACTTGAAGCAAGCAAGTGTGATGTCACTGCTTCACACTGAAGGACAATGTTTTGTCAAGATGTTTCAGGTTCATTACAAGTGGATTAGTGGATACACACTTTCATAACTTGAGACCATTTTTTCCTTTTTGTACAAAATTTGACCACAAACCTAGCCCATACTTACAGTGTTGACTACCATCACCATTCATAAATACACAGTACTGTTGTGGAAACATACTTTACAATTTTATTGAGTAAGGATTTAAACCTGTAGAGTAACCACAGTGACTCAAATTTTTCTCTGAAATGGAACAATGCATAGGAATTGTCCATCACTTTCTATGCAGGAATTAACTCATTCCAGACAGTTTTGTAAGCTTTTCATTTTATATGGGGGTTTACTGGTAGCCTGCTACATAGACTAAGAATGTGGATTGTGGGGAAACAATAGGCCAAAAATAAGTTAATAACATTAACTGGGGATATCACAACCATCTTGTGATTAATCGCCACTGTCATTTAAAGGTTCTTAGATTTGTGTATGTAGGCCTACATACATGTTTCTACATATGGAATGTGAGGAACTGATAGGCCTATACCAGGAAAATGTGAAATTGAGGGTTTAATTTTTTGGACCAATATACTTAATGGGGAACAACACTGAAAGTAAATACAGTAGTATGGTTAGTGTGGTTCATTGAGGTGATTTTAGAAAGAATTTATTTCCATCCGAAAAATATTGTCCACTCGAAGCTGCACTGACTTGAACTCATTCTCACTTGGTTCTACCACTTTTTTCAAAATGGACAAACCTACCATGTTTTTGGTACCATAATCATTCAGGGGAAGTTCTGAAAAGGATGTAAAATGTGGATGCCTAAGCTACTATAAACAAACTGGCAACAATTTTGAATGTTTGTTTGAATGCCAATGTTCTCACCACCCTACACACATTTATCAGCAGCATGTACATCATTTCATGATTCATGATGAAAATCTGCAGGAATGGAACAAAGTATCTTGGTATGGGGTGCATGGCAACCCACTGAAGAAATATAAACAAAGACTGACTTGTTCATAAATTTGCCAAATTATCATCTGCCAAAAGCAATGGACCTACCTGTTTTCTCTTGTGAAGGTGGCTGAAGTCAAATTTGGCTTTCACCTTATCCAACATTTCTTGCCACTTCTTTTCATGAACTATTTCTTTGCTGAGATGGAGATAATTTCTCCAGTTTCCAGAATCAAACCCCCAATGGCAGGTCCTGTTTTCCTTGTCATGATGGGAGTGCATTACAAACTTCCGAGGTGAGAACAGTTCGTCACATTCGAAACAAGCTATGCAAGCTGCATCGGCGTTAGCGTATAATTCCGGGGTAAACAGTCCTTTGCATTTCCCAAAACATTCATGGTACACCTTGAAGCTGTTTTCAATGGGGTATGATGGCTTTTCGGAGTCGCTCTTGGTGAGCATACGACATTTACTTCGCAGGGCGTTGCAGAGTCTCTCTGCATCTGTTTTAGTAATGAGTCCACAGCTCGGAGCACTATATGGCAAGATACCCGTTAGCTTTAGGACTTCCAACTGTTCTGGGTTACATCGCGAACAATAAATATGAAGTTCGTCACACATAGCATTGATCTGTTGTAGGCTAAATTCCCGAAGAACACTGTTCAAAATCTGGGGTAGGCACAGCCTTCTCTCCCCACCAACTTCAAAACAGGAGATCCGCTCACCTTCCAAAACCGTTGTAGACTTCTCACTTGTATTACGATCCAACGGTGTAAACACAGGCATCTGCTGTATTGGGAAAGGTGGTGGAGGTGGCTGATGGATCGCATAATCGTAATTCACCATTACTTTGGTTGTCGATGGTACTGTAGAAACAACGTCAGTCAGTTTATCTGTATCTTTCATAAAAGAAATCGACTCAGAACTTACACGGTGGCCTATTTCGCTCTCTGTTGTTGCTGTTTTAGTATTGAGCGCTACCCATCGTGCAGAGCTCGGTCCACCCAAACTTGACATTGCTACGGTCTGATAGCTTTTCAGAACCTTTTCCAAGTTCGATGGATGTGATTGCGGTACAGGATCATCCATACTTGTCTCTCAACAAATCTCCTTAACAGTTTAAACTAAAACATTCGAACAAAACTAGGATAATCTCCTTCGATTCTTCGCGAGTTTGTATAGGTGCTGGACGTTCCTCGTGTGTAATCTTCTAGTCTGACACATTACTGTGTTATTGTCTAGTCAGTCTAGCTAGTCGGCCTAGCCTGCGTGCGTACGATGATGTCTGAGGCCGTGGCTGCGACCAGTCTGCGCATGCAAATTTAGCTCTTCCGTTTTACTCCCCGTTGGCTGATATTAAAGGAGTCTTCAGAAATCCAAGTGTGACAACCAATTTATGAAATTTGAGCTGAACCTTATATTTGACCATAGAGTTCCGTCACAACCCCATGTTATGACTACCAATCATGTCCAAAATGGGATTTTCTTGATATTTTAAAATCAGTTTTAACCATTATAGATATGATTCAATCAATAACTTTTTCGATGTACCGTTTTGCAATTTTTTAACTGGCAATTCACGTCTCTGAAGCTACGCCCATTCACATGATGCATGAAACTTACCGAAAATTACTTTTTTGAGTGTGTGGATAATGGTTAATTATGAGATTCTGAGCACGTGATTGGTATAACCACAATTTTGAACCTTACTATGTTTGAATTCAGTGACCAGTATGTCTCATTCACAGTGACAAAATTACTGAGCGTATACACCTACAAGTTTTCCGATGGTGCCCTCTCTGTCAAAAGTATCAAATTTGATATTTCTCATACATAAAACCACCCAAATGTCAATTTGAAAACGACTCACGTTCTTCTAAAAAGAGTGGGATTGTAGGCTGTTGCTTACATCATGTTATAACATGATCGGGTACTATTCCCTAAAAAATTCAACAGTTCACCTATTTGGTGGCGTCAGATAGTGAACCGCCTACCCACTACTTCACTGTACCAAATCAATCAATCAATAAATCAATCAACCAAATCTCTTCTCCCAACTAGTCAATTTTCTGGCTCTTATTTACCCCTGTATATGCCACCTTTCACAATATTTTGTCGCCCAGTTTTTTGGACACAAAAGTAAGCATTTAACTGAACCAGCCAAGCTCTGGAAGAGGAGGGGGGGGGGGGTTAGCGACCTGATGCCCTGACCTGCTGACGAGGATGAGGGAACAATGTCGATGTTGTGACAGAGGATAAGAAGGAACCTTTGTATTATGTCATTTCTTGCTGGTTATGTTTTGGCATGATATCCGTACATACTTGAAACGGCGAGTTGATGCTGGTTTAGTGAACTGCGGAATTGAATAGCGCGAAAAATTTTGGGAACCGTACTAGAACCAGCACTCATCTGCTCATTAAGCAAACAGAGATCATACGTTCGGGGCTGTTGTCTCTTGTCGGGGTGGTTGATCCCTACCGAGAATACCATATTCACTGTATCCTATCCACCTCGTCTACCCGATGAAATAGACCATTTTTCGCGAGTCGCCTGCCGTACTTTACGACGAAGACAAATGATCAAGGAGGCAATGCGATATCCGATGAAGGCCCTTTGCATATAACATGTAGTCGACCTTTAGGTTACTTGCAGGGTGGAAAGGGCTTGAACTGTTTAGCTACATGCGTACGAAACTATATGAGACAATGAAGCAACCAAAACCCTTCAGGAGGGCGCCGAAATTTTCTGTTTTTATTAAAGAAACTGACCTACGGTATTGTGAACAAAGAAAAGACAGGCAAACCGTGGGGGAGACTTATCGCAATAGGGGGCTTCATACTTTATCGTAAATTGACTAAGGCTCTCCAAAGAAAGTGAAAAAATAATCCCAGTCGGAGGCCAGCCTTTCCCGATGGGGAAACTGGTCCCGCCCCTACTGGCCCCACCCTTAACTGTCGCACAACATGCTATACGTAAGTAAACAGCTGCATACATTGCACCATGGGCTTACCGAACCATTACATTACTCGTTGTACCGAGGTATGAATATTCGAATTGAGTTGAATGCATAAGTCAGCTTTAATAATTTTCTATTTGCCCACATACCACAAATATTTTGCCATAGCACTACATTCAGACATTGTAAACATTCCTAGCAGACCTATCATTTTTCCCCCATTGGGGTTTTTGAACTGAAATCCGGCAACGGTGAAATCACGTGACCATTGTGTAAATGTGCTTTTATGAATCTATTTAAAAAAAGGTACTTCCTTATTGTCTACGACTGTAGTGTTACGGGGAATTTTCTTATCAGGTTTTTGTAAAACTACATCTGTTCTGACTGAAGTCATGTGACCTACGCCTACAATTTGTGCAAGTGGAGAAAAGGATATTTCCAACTTTGGGCGGAATATTGCATTTTATGTTAAACAACTACTTTGTACAAATAATACATTAGCTTCGTTGTGCAGAGGATCAAGGTAATCTTTGGTCATTGCATTCTCGTAGAAACACCTGGGTCAAAGATTCCATGTTAATTTCCTTTATTTTGGCCTACATAAAATTTTCCAAAGTTTACATGATGTACACAGGCGAACATGTGGACTATCCACACGTACATGAGTACGCATACGTGCGCTTATGTATGTGTGTAATGTATTTGTCATGTCGTCCTTTGCGCATGAAGTAGTACGAACACAAGCATACGAGACGGGGGTAAGGGGGCATATGTCCTCCCAATTCGGGAAAAAAAGATTGATAAATTACATTACATAAGTTAATAAAAATTCGGGCAAATTGGTATCAAAATTCGATATTCGGGCAAAAACTAACCTCGCCCCTAGAAAATTGACCCCCGTACGCCTATGCTTTTGAATATCAAAAAAACTTTTTAGCCCGTTGAAAAATATGGGTAAGGAGTGTCCCTCGAGATCCACAGTTTTGGAACAGTGGTTTTCCCTATATTCTTTGCTATTACACTTTTCGCAGGTTGGTTCTAAGCACAAAAGTATTTTGAGTATAACCCTCTAAGATAGACCTACATGAATCTCATGCCCAAGCTAAATTATGGATCATGAAATTATTCAAATAATAACATTTTTTACTTTACTGTTCACTTTAATTAATGGTTATGTAAGAAACAAATTTGTTTGGATTAACACTGGCACCCCGCTCCCTTAATGTCACGAAGAGCAGACTTAAAGAACACTTGTTTAATATTCTGAAGTTAAGAATAAAAGTTTTGATTCCGGAACTGCTCCTACTTTGATTGAGTCTAAGGTAAATAGATGGTTTCTCTTTATTGCAGAGGTACTTTTAGAGAGCAATATGGACGACACAAGTGTTGATGTTTCGCCGTGATCCCCCCGCCCCAGTCTCTGCTTTTTTTCAGAAGGCTAGGGAATTGTTTTTCATTCGTAGGTGTTTTCTTCTTGAACACCCTAAACCGAGTCTCTCTACATTTTACTCTTCAGAACATCATCAGTCATCTTATATCATTACGCAGTCATGATACCTTGTTCTACATCATGCAGTCTGACTACCCTTGCTAAAGGACGAGTTCCACAAATCGTCTAATCAAGTTCCTCTCGATAGTTCGCCTTCGGAATTCCTTTTAACACCTTTAATAAACATTGCAGCGGCAACTCGTACACATAGCCTAGCTCGCTGAGTATTTTCAGTGTGTGTACCGACGTCACGAGACTTGGTGATTTTGTCTGCATTCCTGTCTGTTGTCTCGACGTAAGGAGGGGCGTGTTCGTGACGTCACATGGCGCTTTGGGGATTCGTTATGAAGATGAGCACCGTTAGCCGGAAAGACGGTGTGAATAGGCGTGGTGGGGAAATAGCAGCAATGCATGCAATACGTTTTGTAGTATCCGTTTGTAAAGATCTATTTACTCAATAACGTTATAATCTTGCGTTTCAGCAAAGGGTTAGTGGGTGAACCACTATGTAATTTTCGCACCAATGTAGTTAAGGGAATTTCCTTTTCCTTTTAAAATTCTGTAGGCCACAGTTCAATAGTAAAAAAGAGTTTGAGACGACACTGCGCCACACACTCCGCCCGGTGAGTTCATTGATCGCGAATGTAAGTTGTAAATATTGAAATGTATGTTATGGTTACACGGCAAGTGTAATAGACACGTGAGTTAGAGTGTCACACGTATGTTTGGTGACCTTTCGGTGACTTCATGTTAAAACATGACTCTTCGGCAAGACTCCTACAATCTATAATTATATCACTATGTCTTTAAAAGAGATGAGGCGCTTCCTCGTGCAGTCATACATAAGCAAAGCCGTGATGGTAAAGGAACAAATTAAATAAACAAAAGAGTTATAAGAGAATTTCAAACAAATAAGAGCCTAACTTATCCTGATCGTAAGATATGGTCCTATGTACACATTTCTTACGACCACTGTAACCTGTAACCGTCATTCTTAGTGTCAAGCAAAGACAGATATTCAATGACGGCTCTTTGGATCACGTAACTCACTTTTCCAAACAAAGTCTTGAGTGATTTTCCGTAGTTCATCCCAGATTGTGAGAAACCTTTCACTCTCCTTGAATGCCCAGCCCTAACCCTTTTTGATCCCTTGCCGACGGTAAAAGAAATCTATGCAATCACGTCAGTGTATGTATGTGTACTTGTGCGTGTGTGTAGGTACGTGTGTTTGTGACGCTTGGTTGTAAACACGATATCTCAAGAGAGCAATGATGGATGTTTTTCAACTGAAAGTTTGGAATATAGAATTGTCATATTACATTTTGACAGAAGTCAAAGATTATCTGAGGTCACTGGAGGTAAAAACACAAATTCATAAAAACTGCTTGTCAACATGCTATCTCAAGATAGCAATGATGGAAAATCTTCATACTTAGTATATAACTTTATCATATTGAGAGAAAGAACCCATTTTGTTCAGTGGAGGTCAGAGGTCATTTGGGGTCATCAGAGGCAAAAACCGAAACCTTAGAAAAACACGATATTCCAAGACAGAGATGATGGATACTTTCCAAAGTTGATATATAGCCTAGCCTATGTGTTTCTTTAAGAGAGATGGAACCCTATGGGTTTGTTGGAAGTCGAAGGTCATATGAGGTCATCAGAGGTGAAACTACGAAAACCTTGTAAACTAAATAGGGGGCGGTACCACCAAATTACGTCCGGAGTTTGGTGACAAACGAAAAGTTAGGGCAGAATTAATATTGTATCATTCTAAAGATAAAGTTATAGAGAACATTTATTTTTCCCAAGCATAACTGTTGAGCCTAAGGTTAGAATTCCAGAGAATTCTATTGACCTGTTAAGCCTACATTAATAATTAGAATTTGAAATCATGAACACGTTGTAGAGGATGTTGTGACTACATAGCATGATAAGAAATAACGTAAAGGCCTACGCGGATTAGTGCCACAGGGCAGTTCTTATATCTTGCTCTTTGATTAGTGTTCGGTTTCTCACACAGACCGCCAGGGTTCAAATCACTTATAAGACACTTTTTTCATGTTTTATTATTCAGTTTTTGGTAGGTTCAAAGGTCACGTGAGGTCAGCAAAAGTCAAATTGTGTTAACGTGCTAACATCGTAAAAATGATATAGTCTTGAAGTTTTAAATTGAGGGACTGAACCTCGGTGTAACAAAGCACCAACTTTCGGCAAAAAATCCCTAAGCGTGTTGGACTTTCTGGTTTAAACTTAAACCCTGATTTTGGAACAAAGTTGCAAATTCTTGAAAGAAGTATTTGTCGTCCTGAACATACACGCAGACACGCACACACGCTTACTAACCTGCTATACTCCAAGACAAACATAAAACAAGGCGACCGTCTAGAGGATTTTTTCCTACGACGCTGCGAGTGTGTGCCGAAGTTTAGAAATTTCCATAAAAATCATGAAAAATCAAAAAAAATACAGTAAGTTAAAGGTTAGTTAAGGGTAATGCTGAAGTTGCTTACATTCATCCTAGCCTAACAAAAGGAAAAAGTAACATAACCTGCGTTGTGCAACCTAATGCCACCACTGTTTAGATTCAGTCCAGTCCAGCCCCCACCCCTACCACCATCCTCGATTTGAAATACAATTAACATTCAAAGTCTAACATCACCTGACAATAAGAACTCAAGAATTTCATGTAATCGGGAAATTCCCTGATCTAACATAATTATAACACGTATATGCATTTCTTTCATAGAAGTCTGAAAGGCCGAGGGCGGTGGGCGTGTAAACACATCTTCGAAGGGAACACGTGCTTATATTGCATTGACACTGCACAGTATGACGTGCCTGTATGAATATGTAGTACACCTACGCACGATCAGTGTAGATCAAAACAAAGCTACGGTCTACCGTTACACACAATAACAAGTTATACACGATTTTGACGTTTCTATTAGGTTAACTTCCGTGTTCAAGTCGTTATCACCTGTGTACTCGCCTTCCGTTCTTTCTGCATATAATGCAACTGAAACCTGTTGCTGTATTGCTGATGTATACAGCGGTGGCTCAGCCTGATTTGGACAGGCCACATAGAAGACATTGGCAGGGTGTGAGTTTGAGTAGGGGGAAGGGCTGCACATTTTTGGATGAACATGAGGTATGATGAGTCTCTTAGCTTACGAAGTTTCACCTAAACAGGTGCTCTATTTCAAGCAAAGTCTCCAAAAATGCTTCGACAGCTTTAACGAATGCTTTAACTGTTAGCGTGATAAATATAACTTGAGTGCTCCAGTTATTTTGAAGGCTCCGAGCTCTGAGAAAAATACCAATTTTGACGTTTTCGCTCAAGTGAACAATACCTTGAAAAAGTGGTATATGATGGGTGAAATGGTCAGGCGTATACTGATGCGGTACATCCCCCCGCAACTCACCGTCGCCAATTATTTTGTTCCCCCCCCCCCCCAAACAAAGCTTGTATATACTGCTGTTTGTCTTTTTTATTTTATTTTATTTTATTTTTTTGCATGGCTGAATGGAACCATTTGTTTAAAAAATTCGTAAAGTCAAATTTTCCCTGATATTGCATGGTCATATGCCTTTTTCCCCTCAGTGTGCCGGATTTACAAATAGGGGGCCCTGGACACGAATCTAGGTAGAGCCCCTTGAACAACCATTGGGCTCTTCCGAAAAGAGCAGCCGGAAGGTCGGGGGTTCGAATCCTGGCCGGGTCATACCAAAGACTTTAACAAGACACACGTCTAAAGTAGTTGCGCAGTGCCGTGACATGAGTTATGGTGCAGAGTACAGGTTGGGTAAATTGTAACGACTCTGTATCTTGGCGTGTTTTTCACAGGGTTAGGTGTGAGGTGTTATTTTTTTTTTATTTTTTTTTTTTTTGAAAATGCAAAATAATTCAATAAGAGACACAAAGCTACTATTTGAAGACATTCACATTTGGCACAGCAAAGTCAGACTGGGTATATACCAGAACTGTTCTAAGAATTGAAACCGCCCACTCATTTTAAATGAAGAAATGTCCCCATAATATTCCCTTAGAAAGGTCATGAGGTCACCAAATTGTCCCATCTAGAACAAACCAATCATCTCTTCAGGTTAGACTACAACGTATTTCGATAAAATTGCAACCGTCTAAGAACAGGTCTTGGGAGAAGCCAAGATTCGCAGTTTTGTGTCGGTGTCATTGGAACCTACTGCCATTGTGTTTGGTGCTCAGCATAAGCAATGGAGTAGGGAAAACAAGCCAGAGAGCCACAACTGGATAAAGACCGTGGCCGGCCCGACTTAAACCAATTGGTTAGAAACTGAGCCGTAAAACCTCATCTAACTTCCGAAAAGAGGATATGTTATATCATAGTGGGTTGTGTATATTAACTATGGTTATATATACACGTACACCTACCTCTTCAAGTAGGCATCGGCGTAGGAAGCTGTTTGAGACTGGGGGGGGGGTTGAACCTTGATTCGGATCACGGTCCTGGGGGAGGAGTCTAAGGGGAGGGGTGTCCCCTCTCCTTTGGAAAATTTTTGGATTTTTGAGGGACTTTAGATGCAATTTGGTGCATCATTTTGGACTAGTTTTAAGTTAAATTACTTCAAATTTTTGACATATTTTTGAAAAGTTTTGGATTTTTGGGGGACCTTAGATGCAATATCGTGCATAGGAAAATTTTTGGTTTTTGAGAGACCTAAGATGCAATTTGGTGCATTATTTTGGACTAATTTTTAGTTAAATTACTGCAAATATATCACATGTCTTGGAAAATTTTTTGGCTTATGAGGGACCTTAGATGCAATTTGGTGCATCATTTTTGGACAAATTTTAAGGTAAAGTACTGCACTTTTTTAACATTTCGTGGAAAATTTTGGGATTTTTGAGGGACCCGTAGATGCAATTTGGTGCATCATTTTGGGTAAAGTACTGCAAGTTTTTGACATTTTTTTGGAAAGGTTTGGATTTTTGAGGGACCTTAGATGCAATTTGGTTTGGACTAATTTTAAAGTAAATCACAGCAAATATTTCACATGTCTTGGAAATTTTTTGGATTTTTGAGGGACCTTAGATGCAATTTGGTGCATCATTTTGGACAAATTTTAAGGTAGATTACTGCAAATATTTGACAT
>WURT03072398.1:0-11548 GCA_009936505.3 Holothuria glaberrima
TTGGCGCCATTTTGCATCTGGGTACCCTCCTCTTATAGACTCCTCACCAGAACAGGAGAGAATTTTTAGGTCAGATGTCCCCCTCACTTCCAAAATCAAATCGACGCCCCTGCAGACATCACGTACATACAAGACAGCCTTTCGCTTCGTCTCCCCACGCTATTGAATCAGATCTCGTGAGCAAAAAAAAAAAAAAAAAAAAAAAATTCAGGGGACCAAGCTCCCTGGCCCCCTTGGCTACAGGCCTGCTCGGGAGAGGAACATTAATTGAGAATTATTATACCCTCTTGTTCTCAAGAGAGATAGCCCTGACTGTAATACGAGTACTCATAACACTATATCGATTTTAACTGCGCGAAAACAGTACAGAATAGAAAGCTTCAACACGTTATATGATTTGATAAGATTTTTGATTCTATCTCTTTAAAGTGAAGATCGTGTCCTAGATCTGTAGATGAATACTTTGAAAGAATGAACCTGAAGGCAATAGGCAGTCGCCCCAAAATGTGCTTTGAAAAATAAGCAAACTCTTGCAAATTTCCTCTCATTGCATGACAAGCACCCAGCTAGACCTTTTGAACATAGCCTAACTATTACAAACAATAGGTAAAGCAATGAGAAATTCTCCTCGAATTTAACAATTTACTAACAAAAATAGTGTCACATGATCAAAGTAAGCTATTCATGAACTAGAGTGACAAGGCATACTAACTCTGATTGGGGAAACTGCATTTTGCCTTCAAGAACATGACGTCACGGGTCATAAAAACCAAATTGTACCCGCTCCAAGTACCAAATGGGGGTGGGGGGTCACTGCATTGATCGCAGTCATAAGAAGGGGGTCTAAGGGGAGGGATGTTCCCCTCCTCTTTGATACCTATTCCCCCTAAAACTTTCATCCTAGCTACGCCCCTGAAAGCAGGTATGTTGGTTGTGCAAGAAGGATATCACAAATTATTGCACAATCGACTATTTTAAATTAGGTGAATAAATTTTAACATTTTGTATCTCATCAACAGAGTAAGCTATGAATATGGGAGTTGGATGAATGAGATTTATTTTCCAACCTCTAATTATATATTCTTGTAATTCTAGACTTAAGGTACACATTACAAAGGACGGTTTTCGATTGTTTGGCGATGACGTCAATGCATACGGTCTATTGTGGACAGCGATCGAAAGTCATGCAACGACTCACGTCAACATGTCTTTTTAGTTATCACTCCATCGAAAATATAAACATTAAGAAAAAATTGCCTCGACAAATGCTGACTATGACACCTTTTATGTGTGTTGGTGGCTCAAAGGGACTTAATGACGGTCGGCAATGAATGTGATCATTATTTAACCTAATTGAATGTTATGAATAGCTGAGCAGTTGGAAACGCTTTATTGCCTTCGTCACTGTCAGGTTAAGAGTTCAAGAAGTGACAGTTATTTAGCGACCATACAGCCCTACTTGCAAGAGATTAACATTGGTCAAAAATATGGGCCGATAATGACCTACCCTTTAAAGTAGGCTTTCACCCTGCATCATCCCATTCAACACAGTGAGTTTAGAGCACTTTTAGTTTGATGCAAGACCTACTTAAGCAGGCCCTTAGCCAGACAAGGTACTGAAGGGGGGGGGGGGGAGAAATGGCTTCCAGGGGGCGAAAAATTGTTCAGGGGGGGCAATGTGTAAAAATGAATTAAGTCAATGGCAGCTTGAAAACTCTCTAGGGGGCGAAAACATTTTCAAGGGAGGCTTCTCACCCCTGCCCCCCCCTTTACTACGAACCTGTACTTAAGACAATGATTTATTAAATGTGTCATTTTTACAGCGAAATTTGATTGTTAACAGAAGGGTTTGCGGCGAGTTCCGTAAAGAATCCATATGTCCTTGCACTGAGTGAGATAGTTTATGCCGCACATATAGCACGTTTCACAAACCGGCAACGGTTATTGCCTCCATCTCATGAAGACAATAGACCGACTGGTAATATCACCGGCTATGCTGGTGTTGTTCATATTTAAAATACATTGAAGTAACATATAGACCTTTGCATGTGAATAATTGAACAGAAAATGCGCCCTCGACCGAAGGAACACGTACGTAACAATTAAGTTACAGAAATAGAAATGCAGACAGTTGATTTGCGTACCGATCGGATACTAGTCTTGGTCAAGACAGCAAAAATAAATTCTTCCTTCCCACACATCCATTCATACTTCCACAACTCAAGTATATTTTCTGTTGGTGGCGCTATTCCTAATGTACGGCGCTGCTCTGAACTGTTTATATATGTCCTCTGATTGTTTGTGATGGTGAACAGTGATAATCAGATATCCTAATGAGGGTGCGCTGTATGTATTTTTGGAAATACAGTTTACAGTAAGTTGCCTTCGACGATAACGTCGCTGACGTCAGCGCATGAGGTCTATACATCGACTTTAAAGGGAATAAGTTGTCTTTCCAAATTCATTTTGAAATATCAGCTTAACTTAACAAATTTCATCTTGCTCCCCTTTCAGCTTAGAATATCTTACATGATGTTTTCAAGTGTAAGCATTGGAAAATATTGTCACATAATAAAAGGGCCATTCATGAAATAGAATACCAGGTTTACACTTATTCAAACTGGGGTGACTACATGTTCCCTTAAGTACTCTTATCTACGTAGTTGACTTATCTGTTTGAGCAATATGTGTTGGAGTTCAAAGTCAGCTTGCTTGTTTGCAGTATACTTAGGTCCTCAACCTATGCTGAATTTTGTGTGTACAACACACGAGGAAGTAATAGACATACATGGAATGTGTGGTTACCATATATTAAAGCTTTAACGTGTTAACGTGAAAAAGTTAAGAATTTTTTCAGGTAAAGTATGAACTTTATCAACGGCTGGTTTGAGTTTAAAATATTTCCGTCTTTATTTGAAAAAAGAGACTACCCATTCGGGATAATAATTTTTTTTTACATGGAGCCTTTTGTAGCTTAAGCACAATGGCCTGTGTTGGCAATTTGTGGATTGTACTTGGTAAAGCGCAAGGTATGGCATGTTCTGTTCCACATAAAGGTTGAGACATATATAGCTAATGCGTTTCATTTCGAAAAGACATGAAGTCCCTTTCACTAAGTTTACAAAAGAGCTGCGAGTTAGGATAATACACTAATAAAATCATTTGACTTATGTTGTCTAAGCACCGTAAACGTGGCCTCAAGCTAGGAATTAAGCCCGTGACGTTGACAAGCGCAAAATTGTACTTAGGTTTGAGGTATATATAGTTTACGTACCGCCTGTACTTGCAATCTAAAAATGCAGTCATATCATTACTAAAGAATCGTCACCATGCAGGGGACAGAAATTTTTGCTGTAGGCACCAGTTTTACGAAGATATGTCTGATTCGAAACGACTTGTTGTGATTAAAAAAAATAGTCAATACCCAGGTGTTATTTGTATTATATTGAGGAGGACCTAAAGCTCAACATTCCTTTGAAACTGCACTGAAACCCTTTGTTCGGTTCTCGAACTGAAGTTGGCACTGTTTTACCCACCTTGAACTGGGAGCAAGCAAGTTAGATATGATAGCTTCACACTGATGACCAATGCAATATATATATATATATATATATATATGTCCTTATTTTTGCAATATGTTGTTTTGACAATGGACTGGTAAGGGTTGTAAGATTACCCTTAAGTATGTGAAGCTTAACAAATCTCAATACCCGATATGTAGTCATCGTTTGAAAATATCAGATATTTATGACACACATTTGGATGTTAATTTCAGAGATAAACAAAGCTTTGGCCATTAAATATAAAGACTCTTATATTTTTTAAGTTCACTGTTGTTAGCAAAATAGACAGGGTAGCTTCAACTGCTAATATCTCAAGAGGTAAATGTAGGAAATGAGATGCATTTCACCAGAATGCTGATCTAAACTTCATCTTCAACATATCAAAAATTTAAATTTGGGCTGGGACTATATTCCATTAAGACTAGAGTTAAACACTAGTCTCATAGAGGTTTTTCACGTGACGTCATTGCGTTTCAATTTAGCATACTGGCCGTCACTGCACATGCGAAGAAGGTGTGTTATCGATACCCGCGCACAACACGGCCTTAGTTACGATTGTTGTACAACGAACAGACGAACGTCTGCCCCTCAAAACAGATGGACGCGCAGCGCAGTTGGTGAAAAAACCTCTATTGGTAATGAAAAAAAAAACTGTGAAAACAAGTCAGAAATCAACGAACCCCAAAAGATCTGATTTGGTAATTCTAGAGAATTGTTTGCACTCAAAAATGTAGACTTTACTCGCCTATACTATATCAACAGCACTGGGACTGACCAAACAGTTTGTTGGGCTGTCAAATAGTTTGGTGAAGTGGCCCAAATCAGAGGTTTGGATGTACAGCTCAAACCTTGGAAGGCTGTCTCTTCATTTCAATTTGCCACAGAGACCCTTTGGAAAGTTTAATTTAGCGTTTGAAATAAGATTTTAGGGAACACCCTAGCCTCAAGATATGACAAGACTTAACGGAATACACTCGTCACCCCAAAGTATATTTTTAGTCTGAGACATCAAAATTCTCAGTTGGTGACTGCTCTTTGATTGACAACAAAGTTTGAAAATTCAAAAGATGCAGAGTAGCTCACATTCCACAAAATGCAGAGAGTGTGCTCAGATTATACACTACAACCTTATATGCTCACCAGAACATGACCTTAGGCAGTAAGGCAATAACATAGTTTTTTGTCTGCACATGGGGAGCATCAGTTATCGGAGGAGCTACAAGTTGCATTGTTGGGAGAATTGAAACTGCCTGGGATGACGGGATTGGAAGTGTAGTCAATTAAGACTAGATCTAAAAATTCGTGAAGAATAGTACTAACAATGGAATAAAAAAAAACTGTACAAACCGAATTTGTCTCCAGTGTAGTTTTGTTTTGAAAATTGGGTGAGTTTTGATAACTTTTTGCCATGAAAAGATGTAAGTAGTTTGGACAGCGTACACTAAAATATATAAGGAGATATCAACAGGCCTGAAGTCAGAAAAGGTACTGGAGGTCGAAAAGCTTCGGAAAGGGGATTTATGTGGGTGTAAACATACTAAAATGCATTGAGGTAATCATAATATTGAATCTTCTCCGGTAGGGAGAATTTTTCCAGGGGCTGCCTTCACCCCCCTCCCCCTTGGCTACTGGCTTGGGTATCAGTACTGAAGAAAAATCCCACCCCCAAGTAATAATGATGAAGTGTTAGGGCAGTTAAGTATGAATTTTGTTAACATAATAGAAATTTTGTTTAGGGGATTTTTATTTTGCTACTTAGGTTCAAGCTGGAATAAATGGCCGAATCTCCAAGTAAGATTTCACCTTTGAAACGCTTTAAGACGTTTGCTGGGCTAAAGTCTACGGACGGTGAGAAAGAGGGGTCGGGGAATTTTGTTCGTCGATTAAGTTTCAGAGTTACAAGCAAAAGAAATGCAGCCGCCAGGGGAGAACAGCAACGACGGAGACATAGTGATGGAGATGAGGGGGAGAGGGACAACAGTATATCGGAAGCTAAGGATACCCCAAAGAGTAGGGGTTGGTTGAGCGTAAGAGAAACGCAACAATCGGTAGCAATAACGGAAGATATGGAGGGTAGGGCAGTAATAAGACAGACAAAAGTACAATCTGAGAGAAAAAATCTACAAAACAAGGAGGATGATTGTAATGTAAGTAAAAATAAGATCAAACATGACACTGTTAAGGTCACGGGAGATGCTTCCAATGGTAGCTCGTCTGAAAAAGCACTAGGACAGAGCCTCGAAGACAAAGACTCCAAAAAGGTTGTGACCTCAAACCTGAAACTTCAAGAAGTCGATAACTTTACATCAAGGGGTGATGTGTCGCCTTCGAAAGTAAATGAAAGTGATAAGAAGAGTGATACTGTTGTGAAAACTCACAAAGTCAAAGAAAGTACTCCCATTAAAGGGGATAGTAAAATGGCCAAGCGTGGCGAAATGACAATGACACCGACCTCCCTCAGTCAGCGTAAATCCAACACAGACCAAAAGGAAAACCCTTTAAATGAGATTGATAAAACTATTCCATCGTCCCCTCAAAGTAATTCGTCTATTAAAGCGGAATTTGAACAGAGTGCTACCAAAATGGCTGCCGCATCGGAGATAAAAGGTCAAACAAATGACATAGATATTTCAGTCTCCCCAGCAGCCTCTACCTATGAATCAGGGAGTTCTCCCCTTTCTCTTAATGGGACTGATGAAGGAGATGCCAGCTCACCAAAAACCAAGGCGCTTACTGAAGCAGCTTCAAACTTAAAGCTTCGTTTAAGTCGTCGTAGTTTTCGCAAAAGCAATAAAATGGAGAAATCTCCAAAAGATTCCTCTAAATCAGTCGATGAAAAAGTTAAATTGGAGGAATCTCAGTCTGAACATTTGAAAGAACAATTTCTTGTCCAGCAAACTCCACCTCGTTCAAACAGACAGGAAGCCAGTTTTGAGGAGAGTAAGACTGAGATAGATATGGGGTTAAGTAGAGACAAATCGATCTGCGAATCAGATGCTACAGGAAGAATTACAGCACCCCCCACAACCACACCAAAAGACCATTGGCTAAAAGTGAGCTCCTTTGTAAGAAGTGGTAGTAAACGCTTGTCAAGTTCAATCAAGTCAAAGATATCTATGAAGGATCGAACGCATTCGTATGGTGAGCTATTTTTTTATTAATTACTGCTATACTTGCATGGGTCATGACATCAGTTCTTACACGTGTGGGAGTTGTCTATTACAACTTTTCAGCTTCCCCTAGCAAGGGTAAAATTAAGAATGGCTAAACCAGGGGCCACTTTAAGTCCGAAAGTGTTCCCTCGTTCCCTGCATTTTTAATATAATAATTTGTTCTTATATAGCGCTTTACACTAACGATAAGTCTCAAAGCGCTTCACAAATATTACCCCTGATCAACGGTAAATCATCCCAGAGACAATCCCTCCAGTGTGGAGCAGCTCTAACGGCGCTTCCCAATGACAATTTACCTCACAGGTACCCATTTAACCCCTGGGTGGAGAGAAGCAATTGAGATAAAGCATCTTGCCCAAGCACAAAACAATAACCCAGGCGGGATTTGAATCGGCAATCCTTAGATCACAAGTCCAACACCTTAACCATTAGGCCATCATGCTCTCATGGGACCAGGGCCACTTTAAGGAGAGTATAATGAAGTAAGGAAACTTAGTATCCTCATTCCCACTGACATGCACAAGAAAGAGACGCTTCCTCTCCTCTGAAACTTAGTCATGAGAATAAGATGACAAAAACTGACAGGAACTGCTGGGACTGAGGGCCAGAAGGGGGAATATGAACTGCCCTAATTACCATCCCATCCATGAAATCCTTGGTACTCCACTGTCATATTCTAAAGAGTACTGACGGTTTACAACATTACTACTACCCTTATAATGAGATCCATATCAATAAAACCCCGACAAGTGAACCATTCTGTGATAGCTTAGGAGCACCTTTTAGCCGATAGGTAGTTACAACTATTAAACATGTGCCATGATACATACACTGGACTGGTATAGACTAAACGTTGTTCCAAAGTTCAATTTAAACAAATATTGACTATAGTCTTATGAAAAAGAAACTAGCATGACATATCCAATGATTGCATGCAGTCGTGATAAAAAAAACGAACATAACATGAGTTTTACAGAAGTACACGTGACTATGACTAGAAATCAAATTAATATTCCTACATATTGTGGCACGTTTCACCTTTTGTTTTCAATTTCAAAGACAAAAACCTACCCCAAGTCCGTCCCATACGGTTCAGTGTAGACCCTAGGTAATTAAGTTTAATAAGCATTAATGATTATAGAAATGAGACCTCATTTAAGTGCTTCTAGCAGTTTAAAGGGACTGTACGCTGCATCACCCCAGGTATATTACTCGCTCCCTATTTGTATATATCATTGGTCATTGCACTTTGGTTGACATAAAGTCTAACGATATCACCACTCCAACTGATAACTTGCCTTGCATGGACAGCCCAGCACATACACAGACCAGTATTAGAGACATAGTTATGACCTAGCTCTACTAGGGAAATTATACTCTGTTCAGTCTAACTTTGTTTGGGATGTACAGTAGACAGATAGTTTTAAAGTTTGGAGTTGGGGTCAGAAATCAGCTTAGATGGGAGATTTTTCCTTGTCTGGGGCAAAGTTACCAGTATACTGTATACCCTTTATAGTGAGCATTATAGGTATTTGAGTTGATATACATGGCAATGTTACACTAATATACATTCTTTAAGAGATGAGTGAACTGTCCTTTTCATGAGCACTGACTAGTATATGGCATACCATATGCATTATTGTAGTGTTGAGGCGCAAACATGCGTATGACTGTGATATCGTCAAGCGCGTAATGTACTAGGGACGACTGGCTACTAAGGCTAATAAAGGCTAATACGACAACGTTTGTTATCAATGCATTCTAGGTAGCACACTACAAATAGTTGAATGTTTGTACCCAACATGGGCGTCGATCCTGGGGGGACAAGGGGACGTGTCTCCTCCACTATTTGATCGGGGGACGTAATACAAAATATCCCACTCCCACTTTTCGCTGCCAGGCTTATACTTTTTATAAGTCATAATCATGGGCGTAGGAGCCCAATTTCATGGGGGGGGGGGGCTGTAACGACTTTGCCCGAAAAATGTAACCGAAAAAATTTCGCGCGTCCCGCGTAGGGTTCAACATGTAAATGAACATATTATAGACATGCATCGGGTTTTACATTGGAGTGATGGCATGCTAATTTCATTTCAACCACTTGTCATGTTATATTATCCTTCCATTTTAGTTATAAATTTTGGGGAAGTCCTTACGATAATGATAATAATCAGTGGCTTGACGTAGCCAGAATTAATCTCACAGGGGTCATGCAGTATGTTTAGTAATTAATGGTCTGGGGAGGGGACCCCCTCTCTTTGAAAATTTTTGAAAAATAAGGTGTCCTTACATGCAATCTGGTGCCACATATGTTACCTTTGAAGTGCTATTTGTGTTAAAATATTTACGTGTTTTATGTACTAAAAAATCGGCATCAGTGAGGAGGGCATGGCCCACGCCAATGACGCCTCCAATACGGAAAAGATGTTATGCGGTCTTTGTAATTGAAATGCATTCAGTAGCCAGCGCAAGCTGTCTAAAATTAAAAATAGTTGTAACTGTTATTTTGAATTGCAAATGTGTCTATAACCTTAACAATGTCGTATCGAAGTATTTGTTTTGCATATGGGCATTTAATATTGATTAGAGCGTATCTTGACGCATTGTGTTTCTCAAGTAAGTTTTCAACCTTCGTCTAGTCCAATATTACTACTAGGCTATCGTTCTACGTCTCTGCATGGGATCACAGTATGCTAAGGGAGCTATGAACATTGCTTTGAACAGGAGAGGAGAGGGGTCTAAGGGGAATATCCCCTCTCTGGAAAATTTTTGAATATTTGAGGGACCATAGATGCATTTTGGTGCAAAGTTTGAGAAAATATTAGGGTAAATCCTGTCAAAGTTTTGACATATTCTAGAGTCTGAGGGAGTTTAAGGCTGTTCAATATTTAATACCAGGTAAGTGGCTGAATCTGATGCTCATAAATATGCCCTGAATATGAAAGTACTAGTGGGCTGAAATCGACTCTCTTTGTGCTCGACGCCCCCCCCCCCTCCGCCCTGTAAACCTATGTTTCACTCCAAGAACCGTTAGCGTTTAAGATCACTTTATAAGAAAATAATGGAAGTAGGCTTGTAACTCGCTCTTTCTGATTATTCATCCTTACAATGCCGCTATAAACACTTAATCTGCAACCAAATGGAAGAAACATGCCAATACATACTATACCTCTTACAATTTTTCGAAAAGATCCCAGTAGTTCAAAGGTGGTGTGGGGTATGATCAGATCCGAACTCCATCACCACATTCATGGTTCCCGGTAATTTGCACTGTAAACAAAATTTAGCCAAACGATGCCTGAATCAACTAACAAACTTAGTCACGAACATTTACCTCTCTTACGACCGCTTTGTCGTTGACTAATTTGTCACAAATAATTCTTGGTCCATAATTGTGCAATTGGTCAAATATCTCATAAATTAGTCAAATATGAGTGGCTAATGCGATTAGGAGATCCAGACACCATTTTGATTAACTTGTATTTTCAGTGTGGCGCTCATTCTGCTCAAAGTGTGAAAATTGACGCATGCATGTGAAAGTAAACAGACTCTCTAAAGTGTAACTTGCTCAGATGTGAAGATGCTGCCTCTATCAAGTGTCTGTTCAGAGTGCTCCATTTATAAAAGGAATGTCTGCATGCATAATAATTGTTTAGAACAAAGGTTCCTCATGAACGCACAGCGTTAGCATGAGGTACATATATGACCAAAAAATCCATGGCTGCCACCAGCTGACTAGAGGCGCCGGGACAGGGTTGAGGAGTCCGTGTCCCAAATCGATTTCCAAAGATTCCCGACAAACTTCAAAATGAGCTTAAAGTAGTTTAAGCTATAGATTTCTGAGGGGTGAGTTGTGATTTCGACTGAGTGATGGCCGGGTCTATTTTCATCGTTTTCTATCACAAATCGTTCTCACTATCAAAAGTTCTCAAATTCTTCCCAAACTATTACATTTTTTGGACTGTTGGAGTTCCGCGAGCTTCCAGCATTGCCTCAGTTCAATACTAATTATAACCATTTAGAACCGTCTCAAATTAATTCGCACTTGTAATCGGTGAGGGTCTTACAGCATAAATGTGTTATGTTTCTAGGTTTTGAATTTACTCAATGATCTCAGCAAGTTCCAGTTTCTCAATTAATTAATTATTTCATTTTTCTACTTACATTGAACCATTTTCTAATTTATTGGTGTTAAGTTTGAGAAAGTCTTTTCACATCCTTTTCTTTACAAACTGTTCTTTCCCTAAGGAATTTCAGCTAATGATTCCCTCACAGAGGAATCCACCGCACCAGATGACGCAGTTAAAGGTAAAAAGAAGATGATGTTGATTGGGTTGATGAGTAATGGGTGAATGCTCCAGGTAAAGTGGGAGGGGTACGTGGAATGGGAAACAAAAAGAGCAGTAAAACAATTATCTCATACTTAATCATTTTTATCATAGTTAATCATATAACTATCTAAATTAAACATGTGGAATTCCTACCAATCGTGGTCGTTGCAATAGAAGTGCCTAAGATTTTTCCTTCAAAGAGAGTGGGAAGCCAATGCCAGTTTTCTAAATACTCTACCACCTGTCGAATTTCGTCGTATAAAGAGCTTTAAGCGAAATATCTACGTCATTCATGGTACGTTGTAGGTCTTTCCACCAGTGCTCTATCTCCGGATCACCGAACGATTCTTGGCAGCGCACTTGGCAAGACCCATACGAAATAGCCACCTACTTGAAGATGCTTCGTGACTGCCCTGCATCCATTCAGGTTATTTGCATCATCTGCATAACTGCCAAGTAATCTCACAGTCCTATACTTATT
>WURT03072430.1:0-32031 GCA_009936505.3 Holothuria glaberrima
CACCATTTGCAAAAAATGATGACTTGTAGCAAGTCTGTTATGATGTCATAGAGCCACAACAAAGTATGCATTTGCTATGTAGTTCTTTATAATCTGTCTCAATAATTTCTTTGATACCAAAGGTACTGTCAAATTTTTGTCTAAACTATTTATTCCTCAGGCTGTAAATTTTTAGAAAGGATGCACAAATATTTTTATTTCATTTCCTAAAATGAAAAAATTGGTCCAAAGAAAAAAAAGATATACATTACAGATTTGCCCTAATGTGGCTCTGACAGGACATTATAGACTTGCTCCAAGTCAGTTATGGCGGCACCATGTCATTGCAATAAATACTACTTGTTTATAACTTGTTACTCTATCATATGTACCTACTTAGAAAGCAATATTTCTTTTCCCTTTAAGTATTAGCACTGAGGAAGAGTGGGAAAATCGTACAGAAAATTTAGGGTTTTATCGCAGAAATGACCCTTTTAAAAGAGCCAAAATAAGTAAACCGGCCATCATGGTGGCGACAGAGTTTTCCCGACAGAAGGCCGGGTCATGTCAGCGACCCCACGTTTCGTTAGCTCCTATGTCGAGGGGAGGTGAGATGGGGATATGAATGAGCCTAACTGTCCCATGCCATTGCAGGGCATATTTTGCATAATATCACTTAATACTTCAAAGGCGAAAGCGAAAAGCTCGAAAATTTTTCGTAGGCTTAAAAAACAAAAAAAAAAACCTTTTGTAATTATTAAGAACAAAAAGCAAAAAAAAATTATAGAGGTAAACCGTATCGGGGATAACATACATTGTATTGAACCACCTGGACTACCCGATAAAATAGCCGAACTTTTCTCCGTGGGTCGCCCACCAACTGACTGTACCGCATGACACACACAAGAGAAAAACAACTTGAATAAAACGAACGACCTCTAACTCAGTACTCTACCCACTTGTTAAGGTGGACAGGATTTGTGCTCTCTGGCTATGTGGAATTAAATTATTGAAGAAACTGGAGTGAGGCTACAGCGCGATTTAAGGGCAGAAAATTTTGGTTTCTCATAAAAGAAATTGTACTCTTGAGAGAAAAATAAACCAGGTGAACCGTCGGACAACTAGCTGCCGTCGTTGACTGCATACTTTATCGTATCGACTAAGACTCCCCGACGAAACTGTAAAATTCCCCGACGGGGGAAGACATCCCCAACGCCAGGCGGTATGGCACCCTGCTCCCCACCTGGGGCCATCCCTGCTGCATGATAGCCTTTCAATAAGCCTGTGTGAAGAATAATAATATCCTTCCAAAACGTGAGGGCGTATACCTCAGGCTCATAATGAGATAGGGACATTGTCGCCTGTTGACGGTTGCAAACGTGAAGGTGGACTTGCCCCACTTTTACTTCCCGAATAGTTCTAGCTAGAATAATCCCATAATTACATCCTAAAATTAGTCACCAAGTATGGAGTGTAAACCATGTTGAGGCGAGCTGAAATTTCGCATAGGTATATTATGAAGCCCGTATCCTTATCTTTGATAAAAAAAAGTTGTTTTGAATTCTCAAACGAGCTTATGTGGGACAAAACAGGACTTCGAGCTAGAGCTCGCGGAGCGTGTGAAAAGTGGAGACATTTGCAAGGGATTTTTACAACAATTTTGATAATTTGTGATAAGTAATGAACTGAACAGTTTAGTATAATTTTTTACTGCTACAAAAAGGGGTGGGGTACGGGCCCCTTGAACATCCCGCTCCTGTTGTTCGGTGATGCTAAATAATAAAAATGATAAAAAGAAATGAAAGGAAGAAAGAGAAAACAGAGAAAATATGAGGTTTTTTAAATATGGTAAAATTTGTAAGGCAAAATTAAGAAAGTCGTTCATTTTAAAAATCATAGCAATGCCAGAGAATTTTTAATAGGGTGACGGAGGTTTAAGGTGGTGAGGCAAGGGGCAACTGTCATTGTCTTGCAAACTTTGTTGAGTGCCTTACTTTAAATTTCTTTCAAAGCTTGTGGGTGTTGGCTCCCCGCCACACTTTTATGACGTTACCATCTGAAATAAGGGACACTCAGAGCCCTAGATGTACGTCATTACATGCACCATGAATATTCCTTGCATGGTCAGTTCAGAAATCTACCCCATGTGTACAGGGCGGGATTTGGTGTCTGAAAGTGGGGAGGGGAAAACTTGGATGGAATACCAAACGGCACCGAAGGCGTGAGAGGGCTCCTAGAGTTCTCTTGTAGGCATGGTGTTCAGGGGCACACTTAGGCCCCTGGTAGGATCCAAGGGCAAGGCTCCGGTGGGGTCCAGAAGGCCACGCCCAGGGAGCCCTGAGATATTTAAAGAATCAAAATTATTCGAATGAATCAGTTGGTTACTTTAAAACGTCGGATGTGCACTAAACAGATAAGAAGAATCGAATTTTGACAGTTTAAATGATATCCTCAATCAGAATAGCAGGTCATTTTTATGATGAAGGTGTGTGTGTGGGGGGGGGGGGTATGGGGATGGTTACTAGGCCTATGATGATAAAAAGGTTTTTACGAACTATGGAACACGCAAGACTTTTTACTATCATTAATATCCAAAAAGTAGAAACGGGTTCGCTCGAAGCGCGCCGAAAAATACAACATTTTATTGTAGTCTATTATTTTAGTTTATTGTTTGCATGCAATATTATCTATTACATCAAAGAATCTCCTACTTTTCTTTGCCATCTTTTCTTCCTTCTATGGTTTATTTCTGTAGATGGTCCGGAAAAAGGTACCCCTCAATTTTTTCATTGCTGTGAAAAATGAGATAGTTTCGAAAGTACAGATTGAAGCACAATTTTGTAAGGACTAGGAAAAGTTGAAGGTGATGGTGTCTAATACTTTCAAAAATCAATGAAATGTATCATGTTTCCCGAGATAAGGCCATGGGCGCACGCAGTAAAGAATGTCACGGAAGCGAGTTTTGTTGACGGCTGCATCTTCGTGTATAGGTGTGGTCGGCGAAGCCTTAACCGCGAGGGCCGAAGGCTGGACGGGAGGTCTCCAAGAGAATTTTTGTTTAATTTGATGGCTTTTGCGGCTATTCTAGACCATTTTTAGAGAAATTCCTTGTTCCCGGGTATAATTTGAAATATCAGTGACATTACTTCCTCATCATGGTTGCAAATTTCAGGTACTAACCGTCTGCCAATTCTATGAGGATGGTGGTAGTTGGGAAAAGTGTACAGCAGGAGGAATTGCAAGGGCTTCAAATAGTAGTTTACCCTGACACTGATCCTATAGAAAGTGAAAACAAGATCCCACAAAAATTTTCTGCGGAGAGCAGCACTAACGAGACACCTGCTTTTATTGAGCTTCAAATATGTTCATAGCTTTTCAAAATTAGTACCGACTGCATGGCCAAGTGGTTAGAGCATCCGACTTGCAGCCGGAAGGTCTAGGGTTTGAATCCTGGCCGGGTCATAACGAAGACTTTAAAAATGGAACCTACTGCCATTGTGCCAGAGCTTGGTGCTCAGCATAAGCAATTGGGAAAACAAGCCAGTGATCCACAACTGGAAAAAAGACCGTAGCCGGCTCGACTTAAACCAATTGGTTAGAAACTGGGCTGTAAAACCTCATCTAACTAACTACAAAACTGGTAGAATGCGGAATGATTTCCTCTTCTTCACAAGTTGCTCCTGCGTAATATATGATCACGTCTATATAGAAAGAGCAATTTGTAACAAGCTTGACCGATGAATGAAGAGAAAAACATTTGAAATGGTTCAGTTAAAGAAGAAAATGGCAAAAAACAAATAGTCGTAAATGTTTCATGAGAAGTTGATCCCACAGAAGACACAGTCGTACAAACGAATAAAATACCGTCAGCCTAAAATGTATCTAGTCATGAATCAAACCTCGTAAACGAGGTGTACCCTAGCTGTACCTACTCCCTCACTTGAGTTTTATTTACCTAGCTTTTTTACCTATCTTTTTACAAATATTCCATTTTATTCCAAGTCATTGCTAACCACAGAACTCCGTGGTGCCAACTCTCTTAACTGCAGGGAGTAAGTTTAATTGATAGCTGTCGAACAGGTGTGAAGTTACTGTGATTTATTGCTTACATTTCTCCTATCATTTATAACGTTCTGGGGACTTGAATTTGATAAAATTTAGATGGAGGAAGGTGTAAATTTTCCATAGAATCTGATTTTTTCAATAATTTTATTGACAAATACGTTGTTTTGAAGAAATCCCTGTGTGATAATATACCCAGTACCAGTCGACCTTGAGAAGTCCATAAAATTAAGTGGCAGTGAAGGGCATATTCTCCTTATTCGTTGCCAGACTTTCTCTGTTCATTGCCAACTCTTGAGACCGTCAGTTCTGTGGGATCATCTTGGCATGTTAGTAAGACCGAATGGAAAACAATTAAAATAAGTCAATTATTCACACTTAAAGACATTTTACCTCACCCTCCTGCAGTAGAAATTTTGCCTAAAGATTCTTTTTTTTTTTTTTTTGATTATTTTGAATTTCGATAGGAAAATGCTTTGCGTGCACTCTCTCCAATGCAATGCATGTTGGCGTCACTGTTTGTCGCAAGTATACTTTTGTCAAGAGATTTGCTATTGGGGGATAGGCAGAGTAGTCCGCGGGATCAGTGGGACTGGCAGAAGTTAGTGGCAGAAGATAGTCCCATCCCAGATAACCCGGTGGGGTGTTAAGTTGACATATGCGTGCCTACAAAAGATTGCAACCGGTGTGGATCCTTCCATTGTCATAAAGTACCACGAATGAAACAATTTTCGTAATGTTGTTTAATAAAACAACACAAAAGAGTAGACAATTTAGTAAAGTCCCTCCGTTTTCCATCAGTTACTTGAGGCAAAAAGCACAACGTGACAATACATCGAATTCCCACTTGCGCTGTCACCGGCTGACACACAGAGCACCGCAAATTAACAACTTTCGTCGAGTTCTCTCGCTATTCGACACAAAGAACACGACAATTAAATAAATTTCTTTGCATTCTCTCTCTAACCGACTCAAAACACACAGCAACCAAGCAACCTTCGTCATGTTTTCTTACCACCCGACAGAGGGAATACGACAAATCAAGCAAATTTCGTCTTGTTCTCTTATTCCTTGACACAAACAACACAGCAACTAAGTAACTTCCGTCATGTTTTCTTACAAACCGACAGAGGGAATACGACAAATCAAGTAAATTTTGTCGTGTTCTATCATAACTTGACACAAAGAAACTAACAACGAAGCGAATTCCGTCGTGTTCTCTCGTTTCTCGACACGAAAAACACGTCAATTGAGCAACGTTTGTTGTGTTCTCTCACAAAGAATACGACAATCAGGTTAAGTTCGTCGTGTTCTCTCGTTACTCGACACGAAAAACACGACAATTGAGCAACTTTTGTTGCGTTCTCTCACAAAGAATACCAAAATCAAGCAAATTTCGTCGTGTTCTCTAACTTTTCTTGGTTGAAGAGAGAGAAGACGCATGTCCCTTCAGTGCCACGGTATAGTTTGGAATGTCAACTGTTTCCGTCAGATGTTTCCCCTTTACCGCAAACCGACGCTTGATGAACATCAATATGACCATACATGTGACCTACGCATGCTAGAGGCATAATTGTAGACAAGGGGTGGGGGCTGTGAGGCATGGCTCCTTACATCTGGAAACTTCATTTTCATCGGGGAGACTTAATGGGTACGATTAAAGATGAACTCCCCCCCCCCCCCGACGACCAGCCGCAGCAACGAATTTGTCGAGTTTGCCCTGAGAAGAATTGATTGCTCAATAAAAACCACAATTTCTAACACTTTATAATCAAGTAACCCCCAATTTGCTGGCGCGCTTCTCGCCCGTAAACTTCACGTTTGGCATCCTTTCGACAACCAAGTGGATTCATCGGGGAGATTGGCAGCCACCTAGCGTCACCCCTGGTTGAAGAGACAAATTTGTAGTTAAGAGAACGAATTCCTGGAATCCAGAGCGCCTGGAAAGCAAATTTTCTGACCTCAGCTCTTCCCAGGTGAGGCTACATACCGTCGGGTTGCTCCTGCTGGACGTTGCAAAAGTGCAGACTGCCCTCTTTAAGGATCCGCTTCCTATGAAATTTCTGTACCTTTATCTGTATTTGCCGTAGAAATAACTTCGGTATCTCTTTAAGCATGATTTTCGCTTGGTGGTATTGTCCTCTATGATCTAAGACTGAGATTCCCCCTCGACCTCATTTTAGCCTCCTCATTTGGCTCTAACCCTCACAAAGGTAAAGAATTACTGGTCTAAGCCGTACGCCTTCTGGATCAAGTACACCCATTAAATGAATAGCAACGTCTCTCTTTACCGTCAAACTCTGTGCGCACCTTCCACGCATCCATCGATATCCATGGAGGCAGCCATTGCCGGAAAGTTCATCAATAAAAAATACAACCTGCACAAGACTTGTGACATATTCCCGTCTGTGTAACCCGAGCTGGCGTAAACTTCTTTTAAGACTCCTTTCACTTAAAGAAATTCCACATTGATTCCGCAAAACGGCATACGATTTCTCGATATGTTAGTCCCTAACTAAAGTAAAGCCTGATTATTTCCTCGGGCTAAATGATGTTGTCGTGTTGTGAATTTAATCTCCGTGCAATACTTACTGCGAGCTGATTTGAGATTTCGAGATAGTAAGTCAAACTTTCGAGATAATAAATCGATACTTCGAGAAAATAAGTCAAAATTTTGAGATTATAAGTTGATACGTCGAATTTTCGAGAAAATGCTGGGATTTTTTTTAATATAGGCCATTGTCGGCCACCGTACACACTCGCACATCCTTGAAAAAAAAACTGCACAGAATTGTTACATTCACATTGTACCCTCAAACCGTTTTCTAACTTAACGTGAACATTTTTAGTGGTGCGTCCTCCTTCAGGCTCATTAACTCAGCGAATTATTTCTGTACTAATTTAGGCAGAGACTACCCGCTCGGTTGATGTTCCCTACTCTTGCACGTACATTGGTTAGAATACATACGTGTAAAAGAGATACCCTACATGTTCGACACCTGCTACGAAGGTGACATGTACATGAACATAGGGCTGCTGGTGGTGTCAAAGTTATTTTGGAATAATTGTCAGTTGTGAGAATATATTGCTGACAGTAAAGTTCACATAAATTTACGCTCTTTTCAGTTCAGACTTTATATTTTAAAAACACATGAACGTAAACATGAACGTTCATTTTCATCTTTTGTGTATTCAAAGTTTTCCGTGTGGGTTTCTTTTAGTGATATATAATGTCCTCTTTATTTGTTCAGGTATGTGAAATTGTGAAGTAAAGTGTGGATTTTGCATTTTGTTTCCGTGCTGGGAATGACATTGGATTGTTTATCTCTTTTTCCACTACTAAATTTTTCGATAGCTCTTTCGGGGACACGGCACAGCAAGTCTGTTGGAGAAAGCATTTACTTTGATTGTAACATCACAGATGCATATGCAGCAGGTTGGAGTAGGAACATGGAGGAGATCTTTGCTGGAAAGTTTGATTTAGTTCAGTATGATAATGCAAATTTGTCAGCTCACAACTACTCACTTGTTGTGGGTCCGATCGATTTGGAAGATGACGGAATTTACCAATGCCTGAAGTTTAACAAGGTAGTATCGACATATTACCTTCAAGTGACATGTAAGTAGCCTGGGGTGGGAGAGAATGTGGGATAAAAATCCTCCAGTGAAAAATGTGGTGGAGAGGGCCCTTAATTCAAGGACCAAAACCCCTTCTTGGTTCCCATTACGAAAATGTTACATTGTTGCAGTGCTTTTGCACCAAACTGCATTTAGGGGGCTTAAATATTCAATAAAAAAAATCTCATTAACAAAGGTCGAAATATCAGAGACACTTATGCAAGTTATTAATTCTTTTAAATTTAAGATTGTTTGCAAGACAACAATTTATCTTCAATTAGACGACTAACCCTCAGATTAAGCTCACGACCTATAGCAATCTATCCTACAACACACTTATCTTCATTCTAAAATCTGTATCAACCTCTTTTAAAATGTTCATCAATTCCATTGAGATCGTAAAAGGTTTGAAAGAAGAATGCCCTAAGTTCGTCAATGGCTTATACCAGCTTTTCATTTTCGAGCAATCTTGTACATCCGAGGTTACTAGATCATTTTGTTGGAAAGAGTCTTGTAGTTAAATTAGAAAGAAATTCGCGTAAAAGTCTTTAAAAATACATTTATCAGGTGTCAAAAGTTAAATAGACATAAGGTCGTTAAAGCAGTATACTTGACTATTTAAAAAGTAGTACTTAATTTTACATTTTTGGCATGATAATATCAGAATAGATTCGTACTTTAAAGTGTATAATATGTCATAAATTAAATCAAAATAAAAGTTAATGAGCTTAAAAGATGAATTCCAATGATCCAATACCGATTTTTGGAGGGTATTTGTGTACTTGGATATGAAGTGTTGAAGTTCACTCAATTAAAGATGGTACATGGTGAAATAAATTTTAATGTAATTTTCCTACCACTCCGATTGCGGTCTTTTATTTTTCTAAAAGCCATTGCACCTCGTGACAAAGTGTTATCATCAATAATGTGCTCAAGATCAAGTAAGCATTGGGATTCAAAAGGTAACAACAGTGTCTAACGTAAGTCGAAAGAGAAGTTTATAATAAATTATTGCACAATTGCCATATTTAAATGAAGGGAATAAATTTAAGCATTTTTCTTTTGCAACAGCGGATTAGACTATGAAGATAAGAGTTGAATGAATGAGATTCATTTCCAAACCTCTGAGAAATATATTCATGTAACTCCATACTCTAAGGTACACTTTAAAAGAAGGATTCAAGCAAAATTTAGTTTTGATACGTAAAGATGAATTCAAGTGAAACTGGGATTCGTGTGTTCTCGAGATTAAGCCCCAGTCCCACCCCACGACTTTGGGTTGCGAATGGCTACGAATGTAGAAGTCATGGACATTCCTCCTAATTCTTACTGGGTTCTTGTTGGTGTCCTGGTGATTCGGGGCAGTTCTCCCCTATTCGCGGGAGGGCCACGACAGTCTTGAAATGTTCAAAACATTCGTGGTGAAGTCACGATTAAATGTGTTCGTACTGCATTCTCACTGGGTTCGTACTACATTCTTTCTGTGTTCGTACTGGTGCGTACTTGCATTCTTCCCCTACGTAGCGATTCGTGGTAGTGGCTGTCAATCATTTTCCCACGCTCCGGGAAGAATGTAATACGCTATACTACGAACTACTGCGCATCCAGTACGAACCGAGTACGAACCCAGTACGAACCATGGGGAACACAGTGCGAAACACGAAGAACGCAGTACGCATATGACACGAACTAGGAATAACCTAGTACGATCTGACACGAATCCCGTACGGATCTGTTCGAACCACAACGAACCAACCACGACCCCAGTACGCGTGCGCTACGACTGTGACACACATGCATCACGTTCCACGGCGAGAAATCCGACTGCCTCGGACTATATAAACCCCGACATTTAAGCACTGCACGATTCCCTTTTCGCCTCCACAAAAAGAGAACAGCACAGAAATTTGCCATTTTTTCAAAACTTGGTTTGTATCAAGTTAAACCTGAATACAAAGTTCACAAACATGTCTACAAGGCAAAAGAGCACGTCAATAGGCAAGATGGCAGCAGGGGTGGCGCCAGGATTTGCCCGACAGCTGGGGGCCAAGCTACCCGACGGGGGGGGGGGGATCAACCCGAAGCCCTGACCAAAGTCAAAAGGATGAAGAAAGTGAAATTTTCGGAGCGAGAAGCGCGCCGAAAACGTATTTGCTTCTTTTTTGTAAAAAATTGAAAAGTTGGGAATTTTATTGAAGAAAATTTGAAAATTGGATTTTTATAATAGAACATTTGCAAATTTGGGTATTTTAAGAAAAACTGGAAAATATGGGGTCCTTATTGAAGAATCTGCCCTTCCTTTGAGCAAAATCAGGCAGATCGTCCTGGTGACTGAAGGTCTTTGGGATTACATATTTGATCGTACAGATTAAGGCTCTCCGTCGAAATTGGAAAACTGGAAAAATACCTCTAGTTCTCATCAAGGTCACAGAATGTTGTGTAAAGTGGGCATATTGCCCCAAATTCCTTTTGTTTTTCTTTACAATTGTAAGACCTGTTCGTCCTTAAAATTTGATACTGTTGGAATATTTGAATATCTTTCCATGTAGATTTAGCAAGAATCTACACCATATGTACGCCATTACATACAAAGTCGGCAAATATTCCCTACAGCGGCATCAGTATCATAAAGAGCTTCAATGCAATGTCGAATTAATGTGCAGCGATAACATCACAGATTTCCCATAATGCACTTTACCCTGAGCAAAATTGCATTTCTTTGAAAATTAGTATCGTCCAAATGCTGCAAGCTATTGAGATGCGGTTTTCACCTACTAAAAGAGAAAAATTTTCTGCATTTTTTAAAGGTCAATGGCTTTTGTCTCTGGCAAATCCCTTTAACCTGAACTTAAGTTTAACCATTTTTCGAAGCCTTTTGCTTTCAATTTCCTTGTACCGTAACTGGAGTATAACTGATAAAGGTAGCACATTTTCAACCAAGATGAATTTGAAGGAAGCACATACGACGTCACAGACTCGCAATGTAGTCCACTATTGTGTTTTTCTCTGGACTTTACAACTATTTTTCTCTTTTCTTATGTCATACTCATGTGTTAGAGGTTTGGCAAAAAAAAAAAAAAAAACACACACACACATAAGTTCGTTGCAGTATGTCATATTATAGATTGATAAACAATCAAACAAGAGAACAAATGTAAACCTTTAACTGGTATTATTGACTAAGTATAGAAATGGAGAATTGGTGGCTTGCAGATGAAGTTATAAAACGTTTATGTTCAATTTTTAGAACTTGAAATCTTTTTTAAAGGTAATGCGACATGTATTCGTATAGCTTTATTTCTTACTTAACTCTAAAAACATTTCACGAATAGTGGTGCTCCAGAACGCCTTACCCACCTATCTGTGCCGATTTCTGCCATTGGACCTCCAGGCCACCTTTACAAAGTCCATGGATATCAGTGAATATTTCACTCCTAACTTTACAACAAACATTGTTGATTTAACTATGAAAGCAACCAGTTCAGGACGTGCAGCCGAAGAAGGTTGCTATTAGTCCCACTTGAAAAATACAAATGCTTTCCTGTTTTGATTATGGTGATCACTAAAGCTGCACTTAAGAACGAAATCAAATTAGCAAATGAGAGAGCACATACAAATACTATTACCTGAAGCATTTTTCATTCGTTGTAACTCTGCCCATAACGATAGTAGAAGTCCATTTATAACCATTTTAGTCAAGATATTAGAAGTAGAAAGCTCTTCTCAGCTGGGACCTTAACATTCTTTTGGACCGCAGTCCTGGGGGAGGAGTCTAAGGGGAGTGGGTGCTTTAGAATATTTGAGGGTTTAATTAGATGCAATATAGTGTTAAAAATTTTAAGGAAAATTACTGCAAAATTTTAACACTTTTTACAGGGGAAACAAATAATGGGTTTTCGACCTTTTATCGTAGTGAGTGAAAGCATACTTTCTCCACCATATATTTGACAGGGGGCTTAAACCCCCAGCCCCTGCCCGCTCCCACCCGCTTTCGACACTGTTGTTAGGAACAAGGATTTTATCGGAGACAAGTGGTGCATACTTCCTAGTTACTAATTTGTTTGTATGCACATTGGAGATTATAGTATTTCCGCCAATATAGCGTTTTAAACGGCTCGAAAACCCGCCGACGGGATTTCCAAAAAATCAAGAAAATGCGGCACACTAAATTTCGTTGTCTTCTTCATCTGTGTTATATCATAGGCAATTGCCCTCATATATAAATCCTAAATCTGTATTCTGTGCACACAATTTTTCTCTTTGAAAATATGTCATTCAAAGTAGTGATCAAAATAACTTTGATTTCAAAATTGAACATACATCTTAACTTGTTCAGTTGTATTATTATAAACAGAAAAAAGACGAAAAACAGCATTCGACGATTACCAAATCTATATGGTAATCAATATAAGCTAAATGACCATAGCAATCGGATTTACAACCAGTTTGTGGTCCTTTACGGCATATACTGGTAGACATCTAACCAAGTTTGTTATTAATATTATATATTAATAATTAGTATTACCACACTAATAGAAACGTAGGTATTCTTTCTTTCTACTGCCAAATGGTAAAATCGACAAAGATATTTTATTCATCAAAGTCAATGGTTAAAAACTGTTTTGAGCATAAATATTTTACATAAAGAACGGATTCTAACGGTACACTTCACAAATGCGCACAGACTTAGGCTTAATTCTAAGTGGCCAACAAGATTGTGAATTTTTCATTTTCGTTACGGCCATTAACTATTTTTGGATTGGTTGCAACGTTGCTGGTGTGTTAGTACCGTCCAGAAAATGTCAGTTATTACAACAAATTGTACTATTTCAGGGTGTCTGAGGTTAAAAATGACTCTCACTTTCATTTTCTCTAAAATATTCGACTACTAGACTACTTTCAGTGAGAGGAGGGGGCGTTGCTGCGCACTTATAATCGTACACTTGATGAACGTTTGCCCGAAACGACACGCTTGAATGTATTGCATAATGAGAGCATCATGTTAAATCATTTCACCTCAGTATAATTCAACAATTTTTACAGTTACTTTCTACTTATATTCTGCAGAAAGATCGAAAATTTATAGAAGCTACATTCTACAGCAGCTTTACTCTTTGGACATAATGAAGACATCCTTTAATTTAAACAGGAAGTTTTATACATATTTTGGTAATTTCTTAAACTACAAAGTCTATAGATTTCTATAAAAGTTCCATAAAACTGTTCAGAAATTTGTAAAAACGGAATTTTTGCATATTTCAATCGTAATTTGTAATGATACCAGTGGCGGAGGAACGGGGACGGGGACTCAGCCCAATAAAAAAGCGGGGCCTTAAAGGTACGTATTCTCGATCGGTCCAATGCACAATACTCTATTAACTTTAGGGGGAAAGAGAACCCCACCATAAAGAAATACTGGGGGCGCTAAAGCCCCTTCATCATCCCTAACCCCGTCTCCGCAGTCCCTGAAATGTGGAAGCACTGGTTGAAGCAGTACGGTATATTATTGCGTAATCTCGCCCACAGTGCATCACATGGGTTTTACCGATCTTTTTTCGAAAGGTTAAACAGTGTAGGCTACTAGTCTATACGTTTTGTATCTTACATAGGCTAAATAATGTGCACGACATTCCTCATACCCTACTGACAGGACACATATCACATTGGACCTGGCAACTTTCGTGACTCCTACGGCTTTTGGTTATGTTAGGGGGCGGGGGTTGGGGACAAATGGTATGGTCTAGGTTAGAGGTATCCAACCAGCTTCTAGAGGAAGAAACTTCACTCCACTCCTACCGAAAATTATACGTACTATATATTCATCCTAGGCACGTTTTAGGAAGAGCTTTTTTCCTCTCCATGTTTTCGATTCCTTTTTCTTGGCTTCCTTCTTTCACCTTTCAGTGATTTTGGAGAATGAGGGCGGGAGGAACACAGGTCCCCTACTCCCCTCCCCTAAATCTGCACACTTGGGATGAACAGTCTCTGGATAATATAAAAATTCTGCTTTCTCACAAGAGTGGAAACGGTAAAATAAAATATTACAATGTGATATATTTAGGGCGAGTTTGTATTATGTTGCATATAATATATATGTTGAAGTTTTTCAGAGCAATCACAAATCCTGAGGTATGATAGGTTGACATAAGGGATGCTTACAACTTGATTAAATGGCAAGCCGTAAAGAGCCATCACTGCCAGGTAAAAAAGACCACATGAGTGTGCTCTTCCTGTCAAGTATGTTTTTTAACCATACTGTACTACATTGTAGTTAGTATTAATTATGTCTATCATAGATAGAGACCCGATCTGCTGGTTTTCTCATGGGACCTTTGAATTCAGATGATGAGATGTCATAGATCCTGACACAGATATACCAGCCTGGAAGTCAAGGATTTGATATACTATTTTTAGTTTGGTACGGCAATGTCTTGATGTAAACTCAACTGCAAGCATTGTGCGTGGCAGAAAATGGATATTCAATCATAGAAATATTACCTCCGAGTAAGTACTTTGATATGAGGTTGACCATGCCTGCTGATTGTCACTAAGTTTTTGTTGCAATAGGCGTATGTAGAGACAAGCGAAACCACTGGCGTAGCTAGGATTTTTTTCCAGGGGCAAGACCTAAAAATTTCCGAATTTTCATCTGATAATTTCCGAAGTTTTCTTCTTCTATACTACAACTCAGGTTGAATGGTTTACATTTCCCAAAGCATACCGTATTACACCTGCGCAGTATTATACATATGGATACGCATTTATGTAATACGTACTCCACATACAATTGTGAATGTAGGCCCTAAGCTCATTTTACCACTAGGGCTTTGTAGGGACGTATAAGTTTGTAATAATCGCCAAGCAAAGGGAGGGTCGATTCTTTTTTCTTTTTTTTTTACTTTTATTTGAAACTGAAGCCTCCAAATCCATTTATTTATCCAATTGTGTTGTATTAACTTAATGTTTTTTCTTACTTTTAATGTAGGGAAGATAATAATCTTTAAAGTGTTTTCCAAGCCAATAATTAAAGAATTTGTCAAGTCTAGTATCAAGGTATTCTTGACAATTATTGTGATCGTTAAGGTGCAGGTCATAGTATAAATTACCTAGGCCTAATACAGTGACCAAAATCTTAAAAGTTGTATTCACGCATCACCTTCACTAAGAAGGAAAAGAAAACGGTATTTATAAATAATAACCACATAATGTCTTAAAGAAATAAATTCTATTAAACAATTAAGTTTCATTAGATGCTGAGGGCAGCGAGGCAAAGAAAAATTTGATATATTTCATTACATTTTGCTATATTTTGCCATATATAAGTTCTGTTAGATACCGAACGTACCGAGACTAAAAGAAAAATGATATATTATATTTTGCTGTAATTTCCTAAATGTAAGCTTTATTAGATGCCGAGTGCAGCGAGGCAAAGAAAAGTTTGATATATTTCACTACATTTTGCTATATTTTTCGGAAATTTTACAGTTTTTCGGAAATTTTATAATGCTTAGCCACGTTTCGGATATTTGAAAATTTCCGAATTTGTTTCAATTTCCGAGCCCCCTCTGCCCCCCCCCCCTGTAGCTACGCCACTGAGTGAAACAGTAACAGTTTTAATACTGTCATCTCAACAGTAGCACTAGCAATATTTATATTAACAACCTAAGTTCTTTGCTGAAAGTTAGGGAACTTGTTTATTAGAAGCCTTATAGGAACTCTTTACACTACTTTAATATTGTAAGAGACCTACTCCATTCTTTCTCCCCTCCCTATCATTTGCATCAGTCCACTTCATTCTTACTGTCAAAGTTATTTTCATAATTGTACAGAAAAGTTATATTTTCAGTTACTTCATCCTTTCTGTTAGCAAGTTAGAAATCCTACATCTTCATGCCGATACTGTAATTACTTCAGTTATGGAGGAAATATGACCAACTGATACAGAAATGAGATTATCTTCATTGGCCGACCATGATGAAAAGAAGGAGAGTTTCAAAAGTATATCTAACTTTCATCAAGTCAACTTAATTTTTTTCTCTACGACAACTATATCAGCTACACACATGCATAAAATGAGAAAACTGGGAAAGTTACTCCTTTCTTTGCCAATAATGACCTATCTGCTAAAACCTCGGGCTCATAAAAACAATAAATCGTACTTAGTTTTGATGAAAGCCTTGCATTTTTGTAAGTTTACAAAAGCCATTAAAGCAGGGGTTTGGGATGTCAAATAGGACACAATTCAAATTCATTTTGTGCTTTAAACCATATTTCTGTTATACAACCTAATGCCATGGCATGGAAATTTGTCCCTTCAATTTGGATTCCGTAAATATTGAGTAGGCTTTTCTTCCTCTTACCTTGCTGTCCTTTGCAAATTTGAAAATTACAGTCACCAATGATATGTTTAAATCGATAATGTAAAATTAAAATTGAAAGCAGGTGAAGCCTGAACGAATATCGAAGTAAAATAACTTAAGTGTCAGCCATACGAAATGGAAAGCCAACAGAATCTTGATTGATTTCATAACAATAACAGCATTTTACAACATAAAAGGGTCTGCATTTGATTCAGGAGTAGTTACCAGTGAGTCTCATCAGCAGAGAACTGGATCACAAAAAGAAGACTGCATTATATTAAAGGCATACTTTCATCACTGCATTTACGTTATGAGACTACAATCAAGGAAACAGAAGGTAAGTTCTGGCTGTATCCAACTTATAGTGCTCTTCCTTGTGGGTAGTTTTTAGGATGGACATAGGCATGCCTGAAGATATTTCACACGGGGAGAGCTGGGGTGGGGACAGGCATGTTCCCTTACGCTTTTGGTAATAGAAAAACAATCATCATATAAATCTAGACCCTGAAATTGACCTTTTATCGCCTAACTACGGGGGACGAAGAAGCAGGCCCGTAGCCACGGGACGCATTTCGGGGCAATGCCCCCCCCCAAAATATTTCTGCCCCCAGATGAAAATTGAAACTGCATAATAATTAATGTAGTGGAATCTTTTATGCCCCAACCACAACACTTGCCCCCCAATCACAACACTTGCCACTAAAAATGTGAAGCTGGCTACGGGCCCGCGAAGAAGAGGGTGTGGAATGGAGAGAGAGACCATATCCCCCATCAACATTTGCATTAACCCTGATGATGAGTCGTAGTGATAGTACAGATTTTTTTTTCATGAGTAAAAGAATTAAGTTTGCTTTATGAGCACTGCTTAACTTTGAGAATCCCACTACATTCTGCATGAAATTTATCGGCCTTTTAGGCTTATGAGATTGGAGACAGATGTTGGTTCCTTTCAGATATTTTGAAAAATAAAAGGTAATTTCCTGTTTCTCAGATGTGCAAGCTAGCTTGGTTAACCCGTGTTAATCACACACATTTACTCTATTGCATTCATATTTTTTTTCAAACTCAGTTCTGAAATGAAAGTTATGATTGAGACAAGCGGAATGTGTTCCTAACAAAACAGTCGAGTCGAGGTTTATTTCATTTGTAAGGTCTTGTTTTAAATTGTGGCACTGTAAAAGTGTACTATGTTTGTCGCATTCTCTCACACTTCTGCAGTACTGAGAACAAAATGAAAATGAAAGTTGAAATATCAGCAAGAAAAACTAAAAGGAAACTTGATTTAATTGATGATGATAAGCTTTTGATTGCTCTCTGTGTGTAAATGATTGTGTGACTGATTGATTGATTTGGCATTGCTCCCAGGGAGTGAGTTAGAAACAAAATTACACTCAAGGGAAAAAGTTGACTCAAAACAGCAGCTCCCTTGTATGGCACATCTGAGAGTACCCACATTATATAGTGTAGTACATCTTGAGTAATATATGCATTTCACGGCTTGTGCAAAAAATGAATGACTGAAAACATAAGGGCCTACTACAATATGGATTTCATCTGCAAAGAAAACTGAACCACCTTTTCTGAGATATGAGAAGCATTTGTATGTTTACACGTTCAAAAATTTATTTCCTTCTCACCCTAGCACAAGGGGAGTTTTCACTCCCTTTAGTCTTAACTACTCTGGCACTGCAGACAGGTTTGCTGACTTTTATCACATCATGAATAAACAAAGCTGCTAATTCTCTGCTTCCTTTGAAATCTGCCTCTGTCTTAAACGGACGTTCACAAAGGATCTCCAAACAATTTTCCCAGAGGAAGTTCCACATTACATTCCCAGAAAAAGTTGATGACAGCTCAGTTCTGGAAGATGCTTGCTGGAAACTGGAAAAAGTTAGTGATGAAAATCTGGTATCTATGTGATGTATAACTGTCCATAACTTGAATTGCAAACAAGCATGCTACAGCGATCAATGTAATCAATGCTATAAAATGGCTGACATGTTTTTTTTTCTGGGAAAAGAACTTGTATTAACTAATTTGATGGTTTACACATTTGGGTTACAGTGTGCACCATGCAAAAATACCACAAAAGCCCTGCATATAAAATGAAGTACATAACGATTATGTAACACATTAAAAAGGCCATTCTCAGATAGCTTTTTGCTACTTACAGGCTAATTTTAAGCAACTCTGAAGATCAGATTTTTATCCTGCGATGTCACAAAAATGTGACTTAAATAATTGTTGGAATAGACAATGGGAAAGATCATGGGAATTTGGCTTGCTACATGCAGTGAAAGCTTGATTTATTTAATATTTTACATCTTTTTTGAGAATGGACTGTTTTAACGTTCAGTAACAAAAGTTCAAGGACCATTAATTTCATAGCTGTAATAGCAGAGCACTAAGGATGGGGCTACTTGACAATATGTTATAATGCTGAAGCAAGCTCGGAATTGCATACATCATAATACAAATGCTGTCAAATGGCTCGTGCTCATATAAATCCCTATTCTTCCTACAATTTAGTACTCTTTGCACTAGGTAACATGCACCGATTTTTTGTTCAAGACCAAGTAAGAAAACTTGGCAAGTAGTCAAACAAGTAATAATGATACTAATTACTTACTTTCATTAAAAAAACAATTGAAAATTGCATCTACCTGAAAGTCGCTTCCGTGCTTGGTTACGTATTCTACTTTCATTGCTATTTTTGAAAATATACTCGTTTAATTTATTATCTTTCACTTGATTACTACACACGGTTTTCTCAGTTTCAAAAGATGTTCACTGCAAACAGCTTTTCTAAATAGCTTCCGCTTTTTACATGGGCATCTGTTTTTGGATTTGCAGCTACAACCGAGACATGTGGCATGCTTGACAATTTAATTCCGTAGGCTTTCTGTTTGTTTTTTATCTCCCACAGTAAAATTAATTCCTTTGTATCTGATGTACTTGATGCAACTATCAACCTGAGCATAGGTGCATATTATCTTGGAATAAAGAATAATTTCAAAGGAGCTTTCTTACCATGTTACAAAAAGTTTCTGAAGAGTATCACATGATCAGGAAAATGGTATTCTAATACGGGTTAATACTCCCTTCCAGACAAATTGTCTGAATTGTAGAAATGGGGAATATTTAGATGCAGATATTTGATTGCACAGAAATCATCTTAATAGTGGGAAGATGGAAGTAAAGTGTGAAAAGAGAATGTGGCTGACATTTCTCGTAATTTCTTGGTTTGATAGCTTTTATTAGTCAATCATACTAGTATTGTTGGGCCAATTCCTAATGCTGCTTCAAGTTCATTACATGTAACACCTGTAGTAGGAATCACCCCACGTCAAACCAAAATTATGTTTGCACCATACAATTTGAAGTACAGTAGAATGCTGACACAAAGTATATTGTTGTGGCTTTAATCAGTGAAGCAACGGAAATTGTGGGGCAGTTTTGCTGTACACGAAAAGGCCAGATGATTTGTATGTCTCAAAATTTACAGTGTACTTTCAACTTTGAAAGTTTTATGTCATTTCATCCGTGTTTTGAAAGATAAGGAGCAATTTTCACTACAGAGAAAAGTCATGGTTTTCCCTAAGGTTTCGTTACATGTACCTGACTTTGAAAACTTGTAGTTTCTCTTTTAGTAACTAGGGTAAAAGTAACATTTTAATGTTTGTATTATGCACCGCTGCTTTCTTGCTGTGCAGAACGCTAACTTAGACTGAGTGGCTTCAGCCCAGATTTTAGGCCATCATTCTCCCTTACTTAAATTTCTGTGGTTGGCACTGAATTGATATTACATCTTTGAAAATGTTCCCTTCCTTCCAAAAAGTGTACAGCCTTGTACTTTATACTTAAATTCATAAATGAAGACTTTAATTGAAAGTGTCATTTCAAGTCTGACCTTCTTGTTTTAGAAATAAGATGGTTTGCCTTTATTTCATTTTAGAAATCAAGTCTTAATTGTTTTTCCACTCAGACTTAAAGGACCAGACTGGAAAAGACAATATGTTTCTCTTACTCTGTCTTCATTTGTAAAATAAAAAAAATGTTGAACAAACTTCATTTACTTATAAGAAACAATGCAATTATTGTAATTCATCATCCCATTTGTGTCTAAATTTTTCATATAAGCTGTGTATTGCTAGTTACCTGAAGTCTCATATTTGCCTCACATCTTTGTTCAAAGTTCTTATCAAAAACAATTATGTCAGCCCTTGTTTGGTATACGTCAATCAAATCAAATAAAATTTCACTTTTACTTCTTCAGATTGAAAACACTTAAGTTTCCCAATAATTTTGGCCATAGCTTCAGAGAGAAACTGAAAAAGTACAGTTGTAATGCCAACTGTAAACAAGGTCTTCTAAATTGTAGACATTGAAATGTTTTGTCATTGTTAGCTACTTACTCAATAAAGCCAGCTTAATTCAAAAACAATCTTCTATTGCTCTCTTATTGAGTTGGCAACACCAACGGCTATAGACACTAACCCCTCTTTCCTCTTTCCTCACCCTATTTTCACAGTATTCGTAGTTAATAGGAAAAGAAAATGTTTATTATAGTAATTCACTTTGCTCAGTCAGCTAATACTTAGACAGGCAGTAGCTCCATGGTTCAATTAACAGGTGAAACGTGCTCCATCACTTTCTACCATAAACCACACTCCTCTCCCATGCCTCCGATTCATAACATGTTTGACTTATCACATACCTTGGAAACCAATACCCTTGAACTATGCAGATTTAAAATTTAGCCTGCCCTTGAATAGGCACTTCAACTTCTAATTGAGTAGATGTTTCACAGCAGACTACAAAAATGGATCAGGCTTGTGGCAAAGTAAACTTTCAGTTTTAACGTTGGCGGATCAACAAAATGCATTACAGTCGCTCACAGTAGGTTCCTTGCATCTAAACATAATCGCATTTAAAAAAGTGCACTGTACAGTCTTAACTCAAAGGAGTACATACTGAACATGGAAACACGGTATTGGTGCAGAAGATTTTTACATTATACACTATATAAACATAAATTTTAGTTTCATATTTTGACTCATGTTTGCAAGTAAAGTGACTGAACTTCAGTTATACTTGAAAGGCACTTTCGGGGGAAATATTAAAAAAAAATAAAAATCCACAAAAACGGCCAGGCCTGTAGTTCTAGAAGGATGCCAATGCAGGCACGACATCCCTCTGTAGAAGTTTTCACTCCTTGCTGAAGAGGTTCATCAGTACATGAATACGAATAAGTACATACTCACTTGTTTGATCCATCCCTCCCAGTACAGAAGTTATTAAAAAGATCGTGCATGTGAAGATGTGCGTATTCGCCGGAGATTTTACAAAATTAATTTGTATTACAACAGTTTAAAATGCATAACAACCTTACAATATAATGTTGATAATTTTTTTTGAAGCTTTGAAAGAAAATTTTTGCTTGTAAAACGGTGTCGCAAGCCTACTAGTTGCTTTGTAAAGTCAGCAAACTCTTGCAAATTTCCTAGCTCTAACTTGCGTACAAGTACCACCGAAATTTTTCTGGACATAAATAATACAAACAAAGGTAAAACATTGAGATATTACCTATGAATTTTAATATTGATTAACAACTAAATAACTGTTATATGATTAAAAAGAGCCGTTCATGTTTTTCCCTTTAAGTCTGATGTTCCTTTACAATCGTAACTCACTTTGGGAGTCAATCCTGAAAAGCATGTTGATAAACGCAAACCTTCTCACTCTCATTCATAAACTTGAAACATGATTGTATCATGTGTGGAACTACTGCGAATAATGTGACTTTGGAGAGAGATTTTGGTGTGGCCATGAGGGGTGCCTACGTGATCTGCAGCTAACCCAGTAGTCTGCAGCTACTGCTGTAAAAATTAACAGGATGCTTTAGGATGATTAAGAGGAAATCTGTAGTTGTTTTAGCCATGATATTGGAGGAGTAAATACCCTTTTTGAGTATTCCGGGCAAGCCTGGAATCCATATACCAAAAGAGTTACAAGTTATTCTGTAAGCAGGTTTAGAGGTAGATAGATGAGGTTTTACGGCTCAGTTTGTAACTGAATGGTTTAAGTCGGGCCGGCCACGGCCTTTCTTCCAGTTGTGGCTCACTGGCTTGTTTTCCCTACTCCATTGCTTATGCTGAGCACCAAGCACAATGGCAGTAGGTTCTATTTTTAAAGTCTTTGGTATGACCCGGCCAGGATTCGAACCTCCGACTGAATAACATGCAGTAGGTTTAGGGGTGAAAGAGGATTCTACAGCAGCATTAATCAATAGGTTTTTGACAGAGATGTAGAGAGATGTGGCATTCAATTTCTTGATAAAATTACAAACATTATGATCTATACTCCAATGCTGAAAGTGGATGCCAGTATAAAAATGTACAAGACATGGAACTGGACATTAAACCAATTCAGTCTGCGTTTCTAGATACAATTTCTCCTTCTCCCTCGTCTGTCTCCTTCTCCCTCGTCTTTCTCCTTCTCCCTCCTCCTTCCCCTGTCTCAAACTTTACTGCTCTTCTTCCCTGTTCTTACTTTCTTTACTGTCTATCCAACTCATACCCAAATTAATATACATGACATAGGCAAACAATTTTCATGCATATAACAAAACCACTAAACCAGACTCTAAAGCTAAAGACAAAAAAATGTGCAAGCATGCAAATTTTAACTGTACAGGCGACTAACAGAGAACACAAAACTGGAACAGGAAACACAGAGAACTAAAGACTAGACAAAGTAAAACAACGTTTACTGTATACGATCTTTTTATGACTTGGAATTTCCAAAATTGTCTAATGTTAATTATGTTACTGCATAGTCTTTTAAGTGTAAATACCTGCTTAAAGGGTCTGGGGCATCCTCAAACATTTTACTACTAGTGACTACTAGAGTCACAATACAGTAAAACTTGTCAATGTTTATCTTGAAGCGAAGGACTGATGATGAAGGTAACAACCCACTCAGACACGCTTTTCCAAATCCACTCATTGACAACTCTGAGGGAAGCTGAACTTCCTAATTTCAAGCCTAAGGAACACTTCATCAGATTGTTACAATTGGCCTCGAATTATATTAGAGAATTAGCATGAATCTTCAAATAGCTACAATCTGACAGAGAATCCTTCCCAGAGTGGAATTCGAAAACCTGCAGCATGAACAACTCCCGCCCCATCCTCCTTAACTCAAGAGTGGTAAGACCCATAGGTTTGAGCCTATCATGATAAGGTAGATTACCTACTTCAGATATTAGCCGGGTGACTTGCCCTAAAAGAAACTTGTCCTTTTCATACAAAGGACTCGAAGCCTGCGCAGCATAATTGAGATGGGGCCTCACAACTGCTTGTCATACAAATTCAACACAATATCTTTACTAAAAGCTACTGAAATTTCTCTTGATCAAACCAAGCATCCTATTTGCCCTTGCAGAGGCAGCTGCATAATGTCAAGAAGGGTTCAGGTCATATGTAATGACAACACCCACCATCTCTTTCCAAAGACACAGTAGGATGCCCAATTTGCTTACTCCTTAAAGGTCGTGTAATATGCCACCAAAAAGAGCTGTCTCACTTGTCAATTAAAGACTGAAGTCCTCCAATGGAAAATCCGTTAGAATCATTTCCATATCTTTTACCATTCTCAAAACGAACGTCTTCAAAGTTTGATGGTTTCTGAAGATACTCATTTTCTATGCAAAAATAATGATGTGGAGTGTTGCACAGTGTAAAGATTTCTTTTGTTAACCCTATATAAATTATCTCTTAATTACTGATCAGATGGGTTACAGTTTGGTAAGTGATATCAATACTTCTGGAGGAAAGAATTTTAACTTTCATAATCAGCCCCTCAGGGGATAACAATGCTACCAGCGTCCTTGAAATTAAGGTTGAAAAAAAGGCTAACATGAGCCATATATGGTATGTTCATCTTTCGATGTCACATTTTTGCATATTTTTGGTCATGTTTATTCATTTACAAGTGTCACCTAGAACTTTCCCTGTAAAATGATCAATATTTGATGGGTTTTAACTGGAATTGTGGGTATTTTCTGGATATTTAATGCTTTTTACATCAAATGTCCAACTAAAGTAATTTTCATGTCACACGACCTTTAAATAAAACAGGAATCGGTACATGTTAAAAACCGTACTGCATGTACAGGCTCTTACCAACTACACTCTAAAATTATGCAGTTACAGGAACTCTTGTGCGAGTGAATGGTGATGGTTTTCTTTAAAAATTGCACAAAACTATGTGAAACTTATACATTCCCCAATTTGAATAATTTTTTATCTCTAGATGTGGGCAATATTAACACAATATATTGTTGAATAAAGACTGTGATGTACAGATTTGTGTAGCATGTTTAAACTAAATGGTATGTTCAAGGACAACATGAAAGCACTGTGCAGCTAGGCAAGGAAAATTCTGCATATAATTGCATTTTGGCAGTGTAATTTGGGCTTTCGAGGCTGACTGCATTTTGTGTCAAATTTACTAAAATGCCAATTTATTGTGCACAACTTATAGAAAATTTCAGCAAACTAAATGTGTAAGTGCCTGAATGGAAACAGACATGCGTGCACAACTTACGCGGTTTGGAATCTGCAAGAAAGGGCAAAACCATATCTGATCAGAGAAAGTACCACCTGCCATGCAGGAAACTCAACATTTTTTATACATACTTATACATATCTACAAACATCATTAGTACTTCGTACTGTACCGAGTTGGTTTGTGAGACGGTACAAAATATTTAAGCAGGTCTTAAGTTAAATGCAAATCTTTGTGAAATTGAGTCATTGCTGTGCAAAACTTAAAATCACAAGACACTGGCCCACACAAAGTGAGAAGTCCAGTCTGGAGTGAGCGCCTTTAACAAGTTATTAAATTATCACACACAAAGTTAAAAAGCTGCAGTCTCCACATAAATATGAATGACACGTTCACACTATCATATCAGCCGTTGCTGCAGAATTACCATAACAGATACTTGGGTTTGCTTGTAATGTACTGCTTTTCTTTCTCCCCCCTTTTTTGGGGGGTTCTTTGGATTCCAGCTATAGACAGACGACGGATTCAACAAGCACGTTAAAGGATTGACCTTTTTGCAATAACAGCCATGCTTAAAAAAAATGAAAAACAAAAAAAGAGAAGTTAAAAGGGACCATAAAGGAGTAAAAATGGTAAAAAAAAAGAACCTGTTGTAACATTTACAGGACCATCGCGTGTTCAAACATGACAATCGTATAAAATTAGTAGAATGTAGAATCTTTTTACATAAGGGCGCATCTTTCACATTCGTTTCGTTTTATTCATTTTTTCCAGAACATGTGATTTCAATTTAATACAGTATAGTTCCAGATGCGATAATACATAAACATGATGTGAAGGAAGTAAGCTAAAAAACAGGTGTGTGGGGGGGGGGCTTGTCGGGAGCTTACTCCCTGAAGCAACACACAGAGAAGACTAACACACAATAGTTGAACGAAAGATAATATCACACCATTTCTAATTCGGCAAAACCCGTGCTCACATTTAGAAAGTAGAGGTAATATACAAGGAAGCGATACACGTGCCACAAATCGATTTTGGACCAAAAATGTAAAATGTCTAATGGGGTTTAACATTTACATTTCTGTAGGTTTGGGTTAAGCTGAAACGTTTATGAGCTGGGTAACCACTTGGCTCATCAAGGACCCTACACCAGATTTATCGTGGATGAACACTAGCTAGAGTTGCCTTCTCTTCGCTTCTAGTTCTAAGGGGATGGCGAGACAGGGGTGTACAAGTGGTTTCCAAATTTGCTCCCTGGACCTTCATTTAATTTCCACATCCGACGAACGTGTGTACATTCCCCATTTTGCAACTTCCCCCAAAGATCCTTGGTCTGCACTACTGCTCAACAGCTAAACCGTGCTAAGTGCATGACTTCTTGAATAAGACAACTACCTGAGACGGACAACCCGACCAAATTATAATGCACCAAGTTAGCTCCCTCAATATCACTGCGGACAACTGTGCCGAACGAGAAAAAAAAGGGTCCCCACAGATTTTCAGGTTGTTTCACCAAGCCTTGATGTATGGACCTTCAGAATTTAAAGCTGTCCACTCAACCGCCAAGTCATCTCCGTACTCAGGTAAGGTGAGGTCTTTATCAATGAATGATTGAAGCACACTTTACGTGTTCTGTATCACAAACTTTTCACAGTGTACCAACAAAATGTAGCGCTCCATCACCTTCACCTCGATAGCCCCATTGTTTGCGTACAATGATACCGTAAAACAGGGACTTCATTGCAAGGACGCGAAGAAGGGGAGCACTTTCTAGTTTTCCCTTTACCTCGGAGAAGACAATTGAAGCAAATTGAAAGGAGGGTAAAATAACCCAACTTTAACTCAAAACTTGCTTTCTTAGGAGACATATTACAACTGCATTAGAACAGATCCTGTACTTATTGTACCATTTAAAAAGATTCCTAACGACGAAAAATTTCAGCTCAGTCGGGTGAAATTATGCAAGTTTCAAGCTCTCTGCCTGACAAGCCCGTAGCCGGAGGGATAATTCCCCTACAAATTTCAAGTTACCGTTGCCTTTATAAACTTTAAACATCTCGTCCCTTGGAGAAAATTGCGCCCGCGAGCTATTTAACCCACCCCCTCCCTTCAGCAACAAATCTCGCTACAGGCCTGATGCCTGATACCCGTTTAAGGAAAATCATGCACGGAATGGTTTGGCGAATACACGCAGCTACTGTGACGCACTTCTCTATTCCGACAAAGATAGATTTAAATTTTTAATCTCCCCTAATAAAGAAGGTCAATCATGAGTGAAACGTAATGTAATAAAATGCCATTCGTATGTAGTGTTGTACCCTATATGATTTGCAGTGCTCGTATTTCTATTACAAAATGTTTTTCAAACATGAACTTTTTAGGTGCGTTTTCGCATCTTCCCCTCATCGCTCGCTTATGGTGACTGCATACGCGTAACCCAAGAGCGTAGGAGCGGGGGAGGAGACTGGCGCCCCCAGCGAAATTTATGAGGGGTGGATGTATGCTTCAGCCCCCACTCACTTTCCAAGAACGAAAATCCCTTTTTGTCTCTTCTGTAAGAAATGCCAAAAATTTGCAGTAATTTGCCATAACATTTGTCCAAAATGATGCACCAATTTGCATCTGAGGACCCTCAAATATAAAAAAAAAATTGGAGGGCAGCATGGGCGTCACCAGACATTTTTAAAGGGGGTGGTATTTTGTGTGAAGAAGGAAGTTACTGCAGCGTTAGCAGCAATGCTCGCGCGTACAGCACGAGCACTACGGCGTGGGGTCCAGGGGCCCGATTAAGGGCCCCTGGTGAGGTCCAGAGGTCCAGTGGGTGAAGCCCCCGGAAGCACTGAGGAGTTAGACATTTGAAATATCTAGAAGGCGGTGAAATTATCCTTAAAATTGCTAGTTTGATAATGCCAAAAATATGATTTCATATAAGAGCAAAACGTGAACCCATGGATGGGGATCAAAGAGAAAGCTTTTAAGTCTTAAAATGACAATGGCACTAGAACGTTTTTCTTTTAAAGTTGCAGGCCTATCATGGGATTCATGGGCTTGGTCAAGGAAACCAACTGGTACGATCCAGTGACACAAATTGATTCCCTGGACAAAAAGTTCGTGGAACAAAATTGAATATTCAAGACTAAGGAGTTAAAAACAGCTAACCTTAAATAACAAATCATTGAAAAGTCTTAAGCAAATTGAACTCTGCAATGCAAATAAATTTAAGGAAATCGTTCAAATCTGCAATGAATAGCATCTTTTAACTGTTTAAATTATCAGGCTTTATAGAAGAAGCAGTAAATATGTGCACAATGTGATTTTACCAAATTACTTCGTTGTTTTTTTTTTACTTTCAACTTTTCTCCTTCAAGACGGTAGAAAATACTGTACCTATCATTTATTCCATTAAAATGGGTAATGGAAAGGTAAAAATTGAAAAAACGCTGAGTAAAAATTGGAGGAAGAACAAAAGAAGTTGTTGAGATTTAGAATAATGATTGACCCGTCACTCAGTTCGATACGTATGCAGATATAAAAGGATCTTCATTTCAAATATCGGTACCACCATTTCCTTAACTTAAAGTGCCTTTCGGGATGGCAGATTTTTGTGGGATAACTACCTCTTCAAAATACTATCCGATCAAGAAAAACGCCTTATTGCTGAATTATAGCACTGTCGAGTCGAATGTGGATACTAAACACTGACAAGCATATGTCATGCATTTAGTGCGCTAGTAGTCGAAATCTTGAGAGTGCACCCTACTTTCCAGGTTTTTCTATGTGTCTAGTAATGTAAAAACCCTCAGAACAGTCGATTGCTACAACAATATCTTCACCCTTGGAACTATTTTTTCATTGAGATTTTAAGTCAATTTGAAATGTACCACATGCGCACCTCCGTTTTAACATAGATGTATATCCTATACTGACATGAATCAGTTTACCCACCAAAATAAACAGAATTCAAGAGATGAACATCTTTCTAATATAGTTTCTTTAAAATGAGTGTTCCTTTGAAAAAAAAAAACAAATTATTTAAAGTTATTTCATCAAAAGTACTTTTCATATTTTTCTATCATTTCTGTACGTGGTGGTATTAGATATATGGTTATAATACTATGGAAAGGTGAAGCTACCTTTCAGTCTAGAGCACTTTCCTACGCCTATGGCGTAACCACAGGTGCTCAAGGGATTCAGGCGAACCCCCTTTCCCAGCGAACCATTTCGTCACTTGAGCGACCCCCTCCATCCGCCTTTGCCCTTAATTGTAATGGGGTTGTACAACGTGTTATACCTCAATGGTTTTCCGAAATTTAGTTGTGCTCTCAATGATGGAAAAGTTCCCTCCATAAAATCCCCAAAGTTTCGGTGAGCTTGCTCGCGGCAGATCTTCGTTGCATTTTATACGTTGTTTGGTTTCCGTGTAGGAAAATTTAATAAATAATATTGCAAAAAATAGCTATACCGTTTCCTGTCAAGACCAGTAGTATCATTTCTTCTCTAATATCTGTTGCAGGTTTGGAAAACGAGTCTGGGATTCTGACCATTTCGACCGGAAGGTGAGGTGGATAAATTAAAGTGCCTGTTTTTCCTGAAAAGCATGAAATGGTTAGCTTTATTTTTTTTCGAATAGAAGCCATTCTTCCTTGTGTTAGAGAAATTTATGGGTTGCTGTGCAACTTGCCATTTGTAACCGAAGAAAATTCTTCATTCTGATGCCGACAATATTGTGAACAAACAGAGCTTTACACGGCTTTGCAATGTGATTTCTCACGAGCCTCAAAGTAGAGATCAATGTGGCGGTCTCCTTGACCCCCGAAACTGGGTGTCCCTGGATTCCCAGAGTCTTTGCGGCCAGGGGCGTAACTCAAGGGGGTTTGGGAGGGACTCACCCCCACTCGCAAAAAATGTGACTCTGGCAGAGCAAAAATATATATTTCGCAGGGCAAAACTGCGAAATAAAAAATAAAAACATATTGTAAATTATAATGACCGAAAGTCTTAATATTTTTTGAGAGTTTGATAAGTTTCTAACTAAAATAAAACAATAGAAAAGGAATAAACATAATTTTTATGACAATTGACCTACATGAGCTTTAAATAACTGAACAGGTTTTTTGTGTAGGCTTATACCCAAAAATTTTTGCGTGATTTGCGCGCTTTCAAATTTCACTGTTTATATTCCCGGAAAACATTAAATCAGAGCCCGAACTAATTTCAATGTCCGATAAGCGGTTGAACGACTGCATTCTTCTTACCTGTGAGAAAGATCTCACAGACAACAAAAACATTTATACCGTCTCAAATGATTGGTCGACAGAGAAAATGCGAAACCTAATAAAGTGAACTCTTTTACACTGCATAAAGGTCTTTAATTAAAGTTAATTAAAAAAGTTAAAGTTAAAAAAACTGTCTATTTATTTAGGCATATATTATACAAAAAACGGCTTTTTTAGTGTAAACGGATCATGCATGCATACCATCATTACAATGTTTACATAAAGATTAAAGTAAAAATTAAGTATACTGTTATACTATGTTATGAGGCTCTCGACTCTGAAATACATACAATGTACAGTTCTGCTTTTTGTGTGGCATGGCTGCCGGCAAAGTAAAATATAAATTCACAGTATTCAGTGACAGAATCAGCGTTTATTTACCTTTCTTTTAACAACATAAAGTCAAAGGGCACTGACTAATTTCGCGGGGCAAAAATACCTTCAACCCCCCCCCTCCCCAATAAATCCTGTTGAGTTACGCCCGTTTGCGGCACCGTTCGGTGCTAGTTAATATCTACGTACCCGCGCAGTTTAGGAGTTCCTCCCGGATCAGCATAAATTCACAGTGACATTGAAAGAAAAGCCATTGTCCCGTTTTACAAGTTTCCCCAAAAAATGCCCCACTGAATGTAATTAGAAGTAAGCTAATCCATACCGTACGAGCATGTGGCCTACCTCTTACTTTCCTTTTTCATTATTTTGAATGCTTCCCCATCCTTATTTCTACATTTTGAGGGGGCGGTATTCAGTTCCTGCACCTGCTTCCGGATCAGCTGTCGGTGGGCCAGTCTGTATTCATCAAGCAAAAATTTTCCGCGCTCTCTGCTCGCCGTGGAGTCTGCTAAGCGCGACGCCCAGTAATATTCTGTAATGTTGTTTTAATGAATTCCTCGTATTCAGTATTCGGGGAACGCTATGAGGGATGAACTACTTTGTCGGGCAGAAGGTGATATTGTGCGTGTTGTCCCTCAGTGTTAAGAGCCAGCCACCGGACAAGTGTTTCATCATGAGCATACTTTTCTTTACTTACGCGTTCCCCAAACATTTGGGGCCCTGCGCTCTATTCATGTACACCCTGTATGTCAGGTTTTTTTTGGGGGGGGGGTGTTTTTTTTTTTTTTTTTTGAAATCACAACGGTCTCAAAGCTTTGTAGTTCAAATAAGAACACTTGGTGCCAAATGTAAACTATATTAAGACATGAAAGGGCAATGTGTAATAATCATTACAATCCCGAACTCGCTCTCCAGTTTACTCCCCGCTTTTAACATTTTGTTCTCCTCATTCCCTTTTCTTAGTCCTCTAGGCCCGCGTCGGGGCTTCAGGTTGACTTCCGTCGTTCATCTAATTCTGACCCTCATCCTATCCTCCATTTCTTTGCCCATGTGTTTTTACACCTGTAGATGTAGCTTCTCTCAGGCCTTCACCCACCCCGTCAGGGATATTTTCCAATTTTATCAAGGGGTCTTGAGTTTAATCATAAAACATGTAATATCTGACGTCGAACAGCCTCCCTAACGGTTTACATGGTTAAGCTCACAAGGAAGATTGTCAACAGAAGCTCACATGATTCAAACTTGTTCAACAAACTCCCCGAATTTTAGGTGCGCCTGGCGCGCCCAGAAACCCCTCTTGCTATATTTCCGACCACCAATCACCTTTGTCGGGGCTATGGATTTCTGGCTAGTCAGTCAGTCAGTCAGTCAGTCAGTCAGTCAGTCAGTCAGTCAGTCAGTCAGTCAGTCAGTCAGTCGTCAGTCAGTCAGTCAGTCAGTCAGTCAGTCAGTTAGTTAGATGAGATATAACGACGCACCAACACGACTGTGTTATATAGTGTCAACTAGATGAAAAAGAAAAGTTCAAATACGGTTTTCAATACGGTTCAAGTTCAAGTTCGGTTTCAAATACATTTCAAATACGGTGTAAGTCCTTCCCTTTAGTCGCCTCTTACGACAGGCTGGGAATACAGTAGGCACATTCTACAGCCCCCAGCCTACGGGGGGCCAACCTTGGAGGGGCGTGCTCGGTTTTGTGGCGCCGATATGGATTTCTGGCACGCGTTGGGAAGCTTGAACTTCTCCTCGTCGGGCACACTGAACTATATGCTAGGAAGGAGCATCCCACAATGTTGTTGTGAAGCCACCATGGAGGGTCACGTGATGTA
>WURT03072464.1:0-13377 GCA_009936505.3 Holothuria glaberrima
TCTACCGTGCTGTGATACTATCAACCCTTCTCTATGCATGTGAGACATGGACAATCTACAGCAGACATGCCAAACAGTCAATCGTTTCCACCTGAACTGCCTGGGCAGAATCCTCCAGATTAAATGGTAGGACAAAATCCCAGTTACTGAAGTTCTTCAACAGACCAGTCTTCCTAGCATTCACCCCTATTGAAGAAAGCACAAGTCAGATGGGCTGGTCATGTAGTTCGCATGTCTGACAACCGCCTACCTAAGCAACTTAGGTGAATGTGAAATGGTGAACTGTACTCTGGAAAGAGGGCAGCAGGAGGACAGAAGAAGAGATTCTGAGATTCAAAGACTGTTTAAAATCTACACTAAAAGACTTTGACATAGATGTGAGTACATGGGAGAGTCTTGCTGCAAATCGCAATGACTGGCGAAGTAAGGTCAGGGCTGGCGCCTGCCGGAAGTTGAGAGCAACACGTAACCCTCCTGCAGATCCTGGTCTTAAATGTACCAAGTGTGGACGAATCTTCAGAGCTCGTATAGGACTCATTAGCCACAACCATACCCACCGTGAATAGCGCTGTGAAGTTTTCTTTGTCATGGTCATCTTCATTGTCGAAGGAAGAACAACATACGCGCAGAATACAGTTCTCTGTGCTTTTATCCGGAATAACTGGAGGCACACTTCTGAGTGTTAAGAAAACGAACACCCTGTTTGCTTTTCGTTGTAAGCGGGTGAGAAATTAAACGCGCATAAAAAAGGGATAAACTTCTTCTTGTAAGTGGAATTTACCAGTGAGTAATACATTTTAGCCTTACAATGTTCTAAAATAGCAAGTATTAATAAGTTTGCAAGGCACCCATTTGCCTGTTAGTTTCAAAACGACTGAACAGTGATCAGCACTTCCGCCTCGATATTCGCTTCATGGGGAGTGGCAACGCGCCATTTTAATTGGTATTTATGCTTATAATATCTTTGATTTGAACCTTCCGTAGGGTCCGAGCGGTACCTAAACAGAATCTGATCAAATGCTTGGCTACAATTGGTTCAAATTTGAACCAAAGTTATCTAAATTTGGCCCATATCTAGTCATACCATGTTTGACCAGATTCCGGTAAGGTGCCTCTCTGGCACCGGTAATTCAAATTTAATCCGACTGTGGATAAAGTGAGAGCCCATCTCAGGCGAAAAAAACTGCTCATGTCGTATAATGTGCTCCAACTTTTAGGAATAAATATACACTGTATATCTTTACTATCCTTACCTACAGCCTATATATACACACCAAACATAGCATATCACCGATCTTTATGTTTTTTGTGGTCTTGGTATAAGTACAAATTTACTTTAGAAAACGGTGATGGAAGGTGTTGCATTGAATGTTTATCAAAATTTCAAAACCTTACACCGTGATAACAAAACTATTTTCCACAGTCATCTATGACGGTTTGGGTAATATCATATTCCTTTCGATCAAAGTTTACACTTTGAAAATAGGTGCCGAAAGGAGTCGGTCTTTGAGTGATCCAGTCTGTGAAATCTTGCAAGGAATTCTTTTAAAGAGGGTCAAATTGATCATATTTGCTCAAATAATCCTCAACGTTTAAAGCTGTCTATCTCCGATTTCTCACTTCAACCGGCTCCCAGAATATAACCTCTAGGAAATGTTTCCCCAGATAAATTTCCCTCCGAACAATTCCCACACTGGATTGGGGGAGGCGGGATTGGGAGAAAGTGTCGAGGATAAATTAAAAATTGTCATTTTTTTCTATTTCTAAATTTTGAAAACGTGTCTGACGTATTTCATTTTTCTCAAGTATACGTATAATGCACTGATTTTACAGGGATTTGCCATTACATTTCAAAAATGCAGAAAATTTTCTCTTTTGGAAGGTGAAAACCACATCTCAATAGCTTGAAGCGTTTGGAAGATACTTAGTTTCAAAAAAAATGCAGTTTTCTCAAGATAAAGTGTGTAATAGAGACCTGTAATGTCATCTCGGCACATTAATTTGATATAGCATTGAATTTCTTTATAATATTGACGCCGCTGCAGGGAATTCATTTATAAAGAACAACGAAAGGAATCTGAAGCATTGTGCCCACTTTATATAACATACCGTGACCTTGATGAGAACTGGGGGCATATTTTGACAAAAATAAGTACTCTTTAATGTGAGATATCTCGAGTTAGAAAGGGAGTATTGCTACGGGGTGTGAAGGGCACGAACTGGAATTTTTCTCTTTCACACGAGACCCTTGTGAAAAGCCACTGGAATATGCCTTTAAGGAAACCTTTGGGGTGAATTACTGAGTGTCCTTTATACATGTATTATTGATCTTTGACTGCGGAAGTATGTTTCATGTTTTTGTGACTGATCAGATTTGTTATTTGCGTAGTTGCTTTGTGCAAGTATAGAAATCCTTTGCTACTATTGCAGGAGGAATTTAAGTTGAATTTTCTGCTATGGCGCTCCCATAGTTTGAAGCATTGGGGGTCATGAATCATCCGTGAGGTGTTGTCAGAGCATTTTGAATGTCGAGGGGTGTGGGTGTGCCATGTTTTGCCGACAAAAGGGCAAAAATGACCCGAGTAGCGCGCAGTATGCGAGGGAGGGGCTCAGGGGACTTAGAACCCCAGGTCGATCCCAGAGACAACTCCCAAATGAAAAACTAGGGATCACGCTCCAGGAAATTTTGGGCCATTTTCAAAATTATCGGCAATGAACCACTTTCGAGCCCTTTAATGGGCAATGTTTAGACCACTAAAATCACGACTGGAACAGATGTTTATATAATTTCTTAACTCTGACTAGCAGCCGATCTAGTTTTTTATAGGGGAGAGCCGGCAAATGATTGTAAGGGTTTTATGTAGTTTTAGAAAAGTATTAGCCATCAAGCTGTCAGACAGCTAGTAGGCCTAATCGTGCCAATTAAGTGGTAGTTAAGGATGCGTGATAAGCTCGCAGAAAAAATGTTGCATTTTCAAGACAGTTTAGATATATAGAGTGTTATACTTTTCACAAGAGTTTTATTCTTTCCCAGACGATTTCTTATATTTTCAAGTATCGGTACCAGATTTTGTCGGGGAGGCAATAATATGGAGCGGAAGTGACCCGTAGCGCCACACCCCTGTTTGCAGACCACTTTTAAAGCAACTAAATGAAACCATATTAGCAGTGGCGGATCCAGGGATTTTTTATTAGAAAGCTGTTTATGCTGTACATGCAGAAACAATGTCGATCTCGGCCTCTCTACAGCTAGGGTCTTGGGGTTTACGTCAGAAAGACACAAATTTGTCAAAAGTTAAGAATCTTTCCCAGGTGTGGCTGGAGTATGGCAAACGTTCGGCACACAAACGCTGTCGGTTCACATTAAGAGTATACAATACATCTGCTATCAGCGTGGCTGGTCCGAATCGGAGATAACATACGTTGCAGCGGGTTTCCGCCTGTCTGATGATAGTCAAACCCGCCGTCGCCGCTTACCCTACTATGCGATTAATCAACTACGTGTTTAGGGCTTCAATTCCGATCCTTACAGAAAACTGTGTGAACTTTCTACAGGTTACGCTGTAAAGATGGCTGTGTACTTCTTAGCTATATAGAACGGAACCATTAATGAAATGGAACAACGAAACTCAAAAGTGAAAGACGGCGCCCAAAATTTTTAGGGTTTTACAAAAAAAATCTGACCTTCAAAACAAAAACAGGTGAACCGTGCGTCTGGAATAATATGCTTTATCGCATGCACCAAAGCTCCGCGACAAAATTAGAAACTTCTTTCTTTACGGGGATCCGACATAGCCCCTGTCCACTGGTACCGCCAGAACTTGATGATTGGGGTCACCACAGGAGATGTGGTCGCCCATCCCAGATAAACGTCGAAAGTCGATGTTGACTATGCGTATTCGTATTTAAGAAACCTTGCACCCGTGGTGGACCCTTCCTTTGTCAGTCACTTAGTGCGAAGGTGCCGACCTGAGGGTGTGGTCTAAGGGGAGCGGGTTCTGTTCGTTTAAGTTGGCCTAGATGCGAAATGTTATCTTTGGCAAAGTTTCGAACTAATTGTTTGTTGAAAAACTGTTTTTATGGTTGCTGGGTGTGAGGAACGAGTGTCGTGTCGAAGTGGAGGGTTTGAAACCCCCTCCCCTCCCCGACCCCGCCCCTTCCTGAGATAATTTCGTTCAGGTAAGGTGGCGTTGATGCAAAATAGTGCTTTCTTTAATTGGCAGAGCTGAATTGACTTCACAATAAGAAATTGTCATTATTTAGGGGTAGTTTTGCTGTGGCACACCTTTAATGGTGGTACCATGAGACCTGCACAGTGCCTCCTGAGAGCTCTCGGGTAGTTACAGAATGCGGACAGTAGTATAGTTGCCTCTTGATGCAAGCATGATATTGGAATTAAAACATTTTTTTAAAAAAATACTGCTCCCCAGAATAATTGACTGGAGTTGCTTCCTCCCAAGATTCAATTGACTCGTCAAAGCCTTTTCTAAGGATTCAAAGACTTGACTCATGCTTAAATGATGTGTTCAAACAATTCTAGACGCCAGTACGGTTGAAAGGGTTGGCTAAAATCCCGTCATACCATAATTGGTTTTCATTTTAATGGTTTTGCTTTCATTGTCTTTCTCTCTCCATTTGCTCCATCTTTCATTATTCCTTCATTTTGCCTTGTGTAAAATTTTGACGTCTCACTGTGACACGATATCACACTGTCATGAACAACTTCTCTGCATGTCTGAGAAGCTTAGTGTAATACAGTGCCACCGTGACCTAACGAATATGTTTACGTTTCATGTGTTGTTGACTGGGTTTCCTCACATAATGTGATATGAGTTATGTACAGCCTTCATACATTCCAGTTCTCCTCTCTGATCCCCCCCCCCCACACACACATACAATTACACACAAACAAACACACACTTTCCCTATTTTCGTTTTTCCCTTTTTTTGTCCCTCTCTCTTCTTCTTCCTTCTCTCTTTCATTTTCCTTCATTCTCTTTCCTCTTTTCTTCCATTCTTCTCTCTTTTCCGCTCCCATTCCCTTCATTTTGCGGTCTGTTGCAGAATTTCGCCGACAGGATTGGTACAATAGGGGTCTTATTCCCCTACCCCGCCCCTCCAGCCACGTCCCTAAATAAATCCATATATTTAAAGATGATATCTCGTCTCATAAAATAGATTTAAAACTTCTGCCGTATTTTGGATGACGTCACAGCAAACCCTTGTCTTAACTTCAATTGCGAACCAATTCGATATACCGTCGATAATGCTAACGGATTAAATACACTATCGATAATGTAACATTATCGAAAGTGCATCGAATCGATTTGCAATCGAAGTCAAGACAAGGGTAAGCTGTGACGTCATCCAAAATCCGTCATACGTGTTTAATGCGTTTTAACGGGACGACATATCATCTTAAAATTCCACTACACGTCATTTGTAGAGTGGACTAATTAATAATATCTTTCGATAATGTAAGAATGTATGAAGATCTATTTCTGTGTTTATGTATGAATTGACAGGCTGTGCTTCAAGCCTTGTGTCATATTCAGTAACGCATCCAGGATTTTTCTTTAGGAGGGGGCACTCAGTCGAATTTTAAACTTTATGAAACAATCCATACGGAGCGCTACCATCAGTTGGAGCACAGCATTGAAAAAATTGTTTTACAAAAATACATTTGAGATCATCGGAAATGAGGCTCCCCATGCCTTGTTATCTTCTCATGAAACAAATGCCACCTGTCCATATTGAAAACTATAGCTTGAACTGATTTCAAACAAGTTTGAAATTTTGACTGACTGCAGTTTGTGAGAATGAGAATCTAAGCACCCGTCTCACACCCTAACCCTGATGCGCCATTGTTCGAGTTGAACGCGCAAGGTTTAGGCATAATAATAACAAACGTTTACAAACACAGGGACATTATAAAAGCTGTTAGAACCGTTGAGGTAAGGTAGTAACTACAGTAGTGCATTTTACACAGTGTCTTGTAGATTACAATATTACAAAGTAAGCATAGAAGGTATAAGACACTTGTTATTCAGAGGATACCATATTTCAGCGTGTTGTTATTTTACACGTGTATAGGTCATACAAAAATTATTTTCGTATTTTGCCCAGTCACGTTTTGATAGTTTGTCTTCAGTAGCTTTACAGTGATCGAGAAAATTCAATAGCGAGTCACCCGTAATAATTTTTATAATTATCGACAAAGCACTGATATTTGAATAGTGTAAAGGGAACAAACAATTTAGGCTGTAGGCCTTAATAAGTATCTTAACTGCATGTTTGTTTAAATTCTGAACTGGCATAATGTTTGCAAGCGACTTTGAAACTTTCAAACCTCTGTTATTCAGATTATACAATCGTTAATAAACTGATGGGGGACAAGATCGTTTTTAAAGGCACGATGACAATGCCATCACGTGTTCTTGATATTATTTTCATATCGATTATTTACTTGTGAAGTTTTGTGAGGCGCTAAGCAGATTTGCATCATGGGATGGATGTTATTGTATTCATTAATTGGTCTTTCGATAGGGCGTAAACTGTGGTGAATGAAACAACTTCGAAGTTAGAAGTAAGAATTTAAGGCGGGTATAGAATGCTTTTAAAAGTAGGCCTAAACCTAAACTTTCAAGCTCAGTTATCAAATAGTAATGCCCCTCTGTGCTCGAAGAGCAATTCATATACCCCCGCCCCCCTCCCCATATCAACAAATCGTCTGAGAAAAGTAACAACTATTTAAATAGAACTTCGCCTTCTACACTACAGTTCAAGGTTTTATATGCAAATGAACTAAGTACACTACAGCTGGCTCTACACTGAACCATCAACAGCAAGATTTCCTGCAAGCGGATAGTGACTCATGTTTCTAGCTGTTCTATACGGAAGCCAAGAAGTTCGTGGTACAGAGAAAAAGTACATTGATTTCTCTGTACCACATTTCCAAAAGACTATGGAACAGAGGAATCCAAAATATAAGAGGGTGCGCTTCAAGAACGTTTCATTATAGCATGAAAAGCATTGCATATCCGTTAAATAAATAGATGAATGTCAATGTTAGAGAGCCGTCGAAGCAAGAATAATGTAATCGACACGTGCAGAAGGTTGTTCTACATTATCTCTTCCCCTTGTTTGATAATTATGATGAGTGCTATTCGGGTGAATAAACGAATTAAAATCAAAGTGAATTGGTTATTGTGGTTTCTATGAAGAAAAATACCTAACTGGTATCTTATGATCCTTTGAAGTAATAGGATATCAATGTTATAAAAATACGGAAGCACATGAATGTAGGGTGGAACATATGAGATCATTCGGCAGTGTTGTGCACGAGTCATGACTCGAGTCACTAATTTTAGAAAGGGAAATGACTCGAGCAATTGTATCATAATTTTCCTCATAGAAATAATACAATGCCTCGGGTCACTGACTCGACTCGAGTCACATTGAAAGGAGAAAATGACTCGACTCAACTGCAAAATTGGGTGACTCTTTACAACTCTGTCATTCGGACCAATATTTGTTATCATAGACGTATGAGGAGGAATCTGAGCCGTGGCAGCTTTTCCCACCCCGCCAAACAATAAATAGAAAAGACAAACGTCGCTTTTAGAACTTAAAAGCCTCGATTTTAGAAGAAAGGGATTGCCAATCTTAGGGCACAGCTTTTTTAACTTCACTGCGAAATTTATATCACAATCAGTGATTGTTTGTCAGTCAGGGCCTTTTTAAAAGGCAAACGCCGTCCGCACCCTGTGAGGACTGTCTTCCCACGAGGTTATTGTTCATCAGAATCATAGCACTAAGGCAAGGTAAACAAGCTAATATAACACTTTATAGGCGTGTGGACTTAAGTTTCATTTCTATGAGGCTTGACACCCTTCATCTTGACAGCAGACAACATTGCATAAACCGTCTTTCGACCGTCAAATGGCAACTCCCTGATCAAATATCGGAATTTCTGGTTTTTAAAGAGTGCGCAACATTGAGAAGGGACGATGCATCGGTCGATGTCGTGAAAAAAGTGTCGTTTTTCCACCTATCCTTCCTCTCTTTACGGAAAAGTCTGGTTTCGCTCCTGTCCATTCTGATTTGCATAACGTAGGTTAAAACAGTACTGTTAGCATACAGACTTGTTCATGGTTAATTTAGTGAGATGATATGCTACAGCAAAAACTCGAACACGGCCTATTGAACTGTTTGTATACCAAACAATGCACAAAAACTCATGGAAATCCTTTAAATATTTACAAAAGGTTTGGCCCACAACCGGCAAATTTTCACAATATTTAACATTCAAAACTTTACGCAAGGGTGACCTTAATATTATCTAGTTCAACAGTTCAAGAAAAGCGGTGGCGGCTTTGGTTGTAGTATTCAATGCAATGGGAAGAGGTGTTTGGTTTTGTTTGTCAGACACCTACATTATTCTTAAGTGTGAAAGATCGCAAAACGGACGCACCTTTGGCGAGCAAATTCTGTGATAAGTCAAAAATTACCACATAAGGTAACTCAATGAGTACTTCTAAAGCTAGCTTATCGTAAGCACACACGTAACTTTCATCAATCTTTTCCCCGAAATCACCCCTTCGGAAGGCTTTGGTGTGCTTGTATGCAGTACAAATCTCACACTGACCAATTTGGTTGGTCGAATTCGTGCGTGTCGTTGTATACCTTCAACAGATATACTGTATCATCATTATACGCGTTACTTTACGTCCACCAGTCCAACATGTGGAAGCATGCCTTTCTGTGAATAAGTCTTGTTCATGTCCTCGATACACTTCGTATACACACTACACTAAACGATTTTTGACGGTCGAGTTGGGTTGCGTCTCGCAGTCTTGTAGCATGGGACCACCGTAAACTCCTCTTTCCTCCTGCACAATCGCTGGTACCGGATTGGTCAAACTTCTCCAACCTTACTACTCTCACAGACGCTCGGTCGGGAAAAACGATCATGTAGGTTTTCCCAACTGAAGGCAACTCGACTTTTAAGCCAACCGCACACTACAAAACTCACGACGTCGCGACGCCAAGAGTCTTGTAGTGTGCGTTGGTCTACGACTACCACCCCTAGTTTTAGACCCAGTTTTAAGTCGGTTGCCATCAGTCGGGAAAAACAAACGTGTTGTTTTTTTTCCCGACTGGAGACAGCGACAGTCGCAAGGTTGAAGGAATTTGACCAATCAGGTACCAGAGATTGCGCACGAAGCCGAAAGAGGCTGTTTGAATACCACAGTGCAACAACCTCGACACGTAAAAATGTGTAGTGTACGGCTAGCTTTAAAACGTCGTAAACTGTCAGTCGCAGTAGTAGACTCACATGCACACTACACGACTATCGGTGAGGCGACGATCGAGTTGTGTTGCGTCTCACAACGTCGTGTAAATTGTTCGGCTAGCTTAGTTTTAATATATTTGAAAGATATGATACACATAGGGAGCTGGCACAGTTATGGCAGCTGTTTGTTCTAAGCATTCTGATGAAATTCACATCCAGTTCCTACTTCTTGTTCTCGAGATATTATAGCAGATCAAGTTTTTAACCCTAAGTGTGCTTGTAGCAAACACCTGTGACATCATAATCTCATGTTAATTAGTACTGCTATGTTATTCTTTTGATTTAAAACCAATTTTCGTCTCCATTTATACCTCGTGTTTTGCAGTTAAGTACTTGAGGGGCATCGAAATTTTTAAACTTTACATTCTGCATGGGAAACTCATATTCTCACTCTTTAAGAAAAAAAAAAAAACTTTCAATTTGTTCCAAGTCTCCAAGTTTTCAAGTGTGTCTGCTATGGGTATTCACAGGTATGATACATGGAATCCTGTGGGACATTGGCCCAGGTTAGCCAAGTTACCGCACTTTGCCACAAATTTGGCGCAAGTTTTCACAGTTTTAACAAATAAAAAGCATGGCAATCAAAACTATTGCTCACGAAGAATTATGAGACAATTCCTGTGGCTTGAAATTATAAAAGGAAGGGATATTAAACTTTGTCAACCTTGTGTCCAGAGGGTTCCAAATACGGCGATTTGCCGCCCAATAGCACATGTGATTTCTTGTATTTTGCAGGCGTGATGCTTCGTGTTTACAGAAAGAGGTTGGCACATGCTGTTTCGTCAATCGATGAAAATATGAGACAAGGAAGGCATGATCTTATCAATGTGACTTGATAAATTACTTATGCATGCTTGCTTCAAGTTCACTATAGTTTACAACCGTTGTAACTTCATTTACTACAATCTCGAAAAACAATCAGTAAGGGAATGGAAGTTTAACCAAAATGCTAAGAATTAGTTACTCTGTCACATATTAAAAGCTAAATATGCTTAAAGCCCTTTTCAACGCCAAGCTAGGCGTGACGTATGGTTCACCTTATCCCGTGGAGCGAACTTTGTTTGCTTAGCCCCTCTTTAAGACTTCCCAATGACCGAACAGCCCGCTACGTAGGTAAGATTCACCTCTGATTTATACCGTGGGTCAGTTTACACACAAAAAAGTCTGCAGCATCTGTCTGAGGTTCGCAAAGAAACATTCCTAATTTTTTCACATAAATTTGCTGCAACACCTTAGCAGGCTGTAGTTTTAGACACACCCATGTCCAGTTCTTATAGCCTACCGAAGTAATTTTTATTTGGTCAAGAATCTGGTGGCACTTTTATTGGGGTTCTGCATCTTAGTTTCATGTAATACCAATTTAGGCCCGTATGCAGCTTTTCAGTGTGTGTGTGGGGGGAGGGGGAGGGAGGGGGGTTCATGTTTGTCACAAGTGGACCATTCTACCCACCGACATTGATCGGCAAGTGCCGAAGACACATGCATAGAACGCTGAAGGCGCAAGTTATCTATGGGGTCCGGATGTATGCTCCCTCCCATTGTTTACCTGTTTTCATTTACAGAGTTGAGCTGAATATGACACCCTGCAGGTCCATCTTATGCCTATGAACCTAACTAACAAACTTACACCTATGAAGATAGTCAAACTTTGACAGAAAGTTTTTCAAGGGCTTTTGAACACCATGTGGGACAAAATAAGACACCAAACGTCTCATCATATACTACTAAAGTACTATCCGAAGCGGAATTTCAGATCTTGGGGGGTTTCGTCAGAACCCCTTGACCCCCTGTATACGGGCCTGATTTGAGGGGCCTAGATATGTACTTACCTACAAGTGCAAACCTGTTTCTTAGTGACTTTGTCTTTTGTTATTTTTCCAAAATAAGTGCAAATTTTGACAAGAGTTTTCTACTTGAAAGATTACCCTCACTTCAGGCTGACGTAATTCAAAGGGGCGTAATTAATTAAGAAACGCATTACGTGTTTGAGTCCGGCTTGTGAATTACTAGCTTATTTGTTTATAGTTAAACTTGAATCTAAGGTAGTAATAATAGTTCTATCTGATGAGTGTTGAAATTCTCGCAATAGCTCGAATACTTTCGAAATTACAATTGGTAATCGGTGTATCTGTTTTATACCTGCGATCACACCGATCCCTAACAGAATTCATTGAAGCTTATTTAGGCCATGAATTGCCGTTAAATTGGAAGCTCCATGATTGAGGTCGTCGTTTAGCGTTCGACAAGATTCTTCGTGAGCGATTTTGTTATCATGCCAGTAGTAACTGCTTGCTGGAATATTTGCGATCTATATCTGTGCGCCTTTTTTGGTGAAAGTCCTATGCTTCGACGCCTCAGGGTCCGACCATTCTATCGTTTCCATTACCTTTGAAGGGTAGAATAAGGGTAAGGTTAGGGTAAGAACGTATAAACCCCTTCCTTCCCTCACCCAAATGGGTGGGAGGCATAGGGGTAACCTCCCTCTTCAAAAAATTGTGAATATTTGAGAATCCTTAGATGCAATTTGGGTCATATTTGGGCAAATTGTAAGGAAAATTACTACAAATTTTTGACATTTTACAGAGGGAACAAATAAGGAGATTACCCTTGAATTGAGGGGGCGGGAGCATACTTTCTCAACTTCATTTTTGACTGGGGACTTGAGCTTCCCTTCCCCGTCCCGTTTTCTGCGCCTATGGTGGGAGAAATATGGTACAGTTATCACCAGAAATGTGACCGAAAGAATTAATAAAATAAAAAAGAGGTTGAGGTTCGCCCCCTTGAAAATTTTTTTTCAACCCTAGAAAGTTTTCAAGTTGCCATTGACTTAATACATTTTTAAACATTTAGTCCCCCTGAAAAATTTTTAGCCCTCCGTGGAAACCATTTTACCCCCCCCCCCTTCAGTACCTTGGCTGGCTACTGGCCTTTCGGCCGTACTCCGAACTAGACTAGTAGCAGGAGCATATCAAGAGGGATTTTTTCCGGCTCCAACCCCCTTTGTTCAGTATCATTTAGTTCCAAAATTTCCCCGAGGGAAGTCCAAACTCTTATGTTGCCCATCTTGAAGGGAATCACACAGAGCTGAACGCCCGAGTCCGGACTTAGACTCAGTTTAGAAGTGGAATTCCATGTCTAACTAGACTCAGAAGTGGCCCAGGCTGGGAGGTCCCTCAAGAGGAGTTGACCCTTTTTCTGAGGCTGGATACCCCCACCCTAACTTTCCATCTTAGATAACTTTCGACCTCTCCGAGTTTTGGTCCGTTCATTGTCCATCCAATATCATTTGAAGATAGTTAAGCTGAATACTTTACTTTAAAAGCCCACACCCTTGGGGCATTCAGTGAGCTTTGCCTCCTGGTTCCCCCGTTATGGCCTTGCCTTATAACCACTCAAGCATGCCCTTGAACTCTAATTCACACTAAAATTAATTCTAATTCACACTTAAGTTAACTCTAATTCTCACTTAAATTACCATGTAAGTTTGGACTAGTTTGGACTTGGCAAGTCGATATTCACTATAAGTGATTTCAGACAACAGCCAGCCCAATACGGCAGTATTGAAGCCAGCATCCTTCATATCTTTTATCCAAATGCTAGGCCTATATGTCATGTGAGTTAGTTTATTTCAATTCACCATGTAGTCATATACAGATAGCCTATACGAGATATCTTCCAGTGTGTTTAGAACAACACACTGCTATATATCTTGCGTACACTTGTTTTATTTAACCAGGGCCGGTTGCTTGAGCAGGAAAGGAGTAATACCACCTCCCTGGCTTGAGCAACTCTCTAGTCAAATTAGGGAGGTGGCTAATACCAGCTCCCTAGTCAAACAGTCACCGTCTCACACTGCGGTCTCGGGCGCCTCTCTCCATCTATGAAAGTCGCCCTCGTAGTTTGATATTATGGGTGGAGTTGGCTTGGTGGTTGAGTGTACTGCCGTGCACACTAGAGGTCCCCGGATCAAATCCCGGTGGATCCACTTGGAAATTTTCTGGGGACCAAAATTTACTTGTTCA
>WURT03072475.1:1555-11741 GCA_009936505.3 Holothuria glaberrima
GGGCCCCCTTCTCCCCCTTGGCTACGAGCCGGCCTACTTCCTCTGAAGTTCTTCCATGACCTGGCACAGCCGAGAAGGATGAAGTCTAACGACGTCTATACAAATCGGGCCTGCGTGGAAGCCACCACGTCATTTCCTTTACGTAAACTTTGCCAAAACGTCCCTCCTACAGTAGTATCACTCATAATGACTAATGAGTCTACGCCTACTTGCCTCCCAACTTTTCAGTTGTCAACAACAAATAAACCTTTCCCAGAACAAATCGATTTTCTGTTTCATGTGTAATCTTGCCGACCAACCACAAATCACATTCCAAGTAATGATATAATTATTATAACTGTCTGTGTGGGGGAATAGTTGAAAGAGAAATGAAATATAGTTTTAAATATAATACTGTTAAGTCTATGCAAACAATTTACCTAATTTATCTTTTTGTTCATGTTTACATTCACTCTTATTTAAAACAGATAAAAAATTAATGAACTTTTCAAAATTTACGTTTCTCAAATGAAATACCTAAATAAGGCAGGTTCCATTTTGCTTCATGACTGTGTACGTGTGGGTGCTATCGATTTAAATACATACAACCTTGACACAAGCTCTTGTATCAGCCGCGTCCGTTATGTCATTCTCAAAGTCGATCGCTGATTGGCCAGTTTTTCAACACGCATTCGTCATGTGGGTAAATAAACAAGTCCGCGCCATTTTATGAATACACGTTTTAGTACAAGTACAGTCTAGTATACACCAACTTGTGTACATAGGTAGGTTATTGTGCATTGTAGTAATTGTAGTAAGGTATATTGTATAGTAGCAGGATTACAGCATTGTAAGCTTTGTGCATGTGCATGTTGTGTGAGCCTGCACTCGAGCTCCGCGAACGAACTAGCCGGTAGTACCAGTGCTGTACGGACTATATACATCTGTAGGTAAACAGCAGCAAATTTCGGAAGACATTGGCTTGAAATTTTTAGTCGGTATGGTTTGAATGGGCGCCGATTACGGATTTTGATTCTCATCAAAAAGAAAAGTTAATTTCAAGGGAAAAATGTTCAAAACACCAATTCAACGACTGAATTTCAGCCGGGACAGTGACGATGCTGACGAAAGTTCTGGTTACAGTTCGCTGGATAGCCCAGATTCGTTCCTAAACATGTCCAACGAAACCCGCGATCTTTCACCAGAAGGAAATGTCGATTTTTGGGATTCTGGCCTTGCAACACCCAAAGGAAGTCCCGGACAAGGAGTGAGAAGACTATCAAGGCGATCTGACGTTTCACCAATTCGAAATTTTTCGTTGGAATCTTCACCGTACACAGATTCAAAATCTATCAGAAGTGACAAACTGAATGGAACTAACGTTAACGTTAGTGGTACACCCCCACATAGACGGTTTAGAAATTTGCGGTTATTTGATTCCCCGCAGACACCCAAATCTCTTTTACAACAACAGGACCAGAAAAGCAGTGAAAGGAAACGAACTCGTAACATTGCAGGGAGGTTATTTTCTGGAGGGCCCAAGCCCCACCTTAAAGAGCTCCAGGCGAAGACAGTACCACGGTCACGGCGGAAGGCCCTGGCCAATGTCAACCCGTTCACTCCGGGTGTAATGAATGGTGTAGGCCAAGGATTGGCCAAGAAACGACAACGACCAGAGCGGAAGTAAGTAGCCTAACTGAAAGGTTTGTAATGACTTCTTTTAGGTTAGATCTCAATCGTGAAAGTTTTGAAACATTATCTTCACATACTTGATATGTTAAGGCCGGTACCTTTCGTGAATTCTCAGTGCCCATGCTACAGTTTTACAGGTTAGCAATGGCTAACCGAAAAGAAAAGGCTAACTGAAGTAGGCCCTAGGCCTAAGGCTAACAAGTTAGGCTAGGCCTAACGCCTTAGGCTACATTCTGTTAAAGTGACACCCCGGCACCGTCCTCCATCCTGACAATGAATGATTGATAGGCCCACAGGCCGAGGCACTGGAGACCGTACAAAGTACCTTTGTCAACTAGGCTACACGGTCCCCCAGACAACCCCACTAATCAGCATGAAAAAATAGCCTACTAAGGTTAAAATATTCCAATGGTGCAACCAAATATTAAGATTCTAATTTCACACTTGACAGGGGCGTAGCCAGTTTTTTTGTGTGAGGGGGCAAAATGGACTCATCCCCCCATTCTGAGGGAGGGGGAGTCCCCCTCCCCTTTGCTCCCCCTCCCCTTTGAAATTTTTTTGCTGTCTTGAAGGCCTTAGATGCAAAATGGAGCTAGGCCTCGGCCTGTTTCGCTTCTTTTTACACTAGGGCCTAGATCCCAGTGTTCTCTACGAGGGGTTTTGGGCTAGAAATTAGAGGGGCGATCCACCCTCTGAGTGAAAATGGCCTCCACTCAAAAATATTGCCTCCCTAAAAAAGTCCACCTTCCACTTTCATGGTTATATTGCTTCATTACACATACAGTATACAAGTCAGTAAGAAGGTTAATTTCCTCATCCCTCCAGGGGTGGCGCCATGATTTGCTGGATGGGGAAGGGGGGCAGACTCCATACCGTGCCGTTGCGAGGTATATAGCCTAGCCCATGTGGCATAAAATTTGTGTTTGTTAGAGGAAAATAGTTTGGCGCTGATTTAATGTTTTACCCAGTATCTAAGCTGTAGAAAAGTGCGTGTGTGAAATTTTTTTGGGTAAGCCTAGACACTAAAATGAATCTGTACTAATTTAAAGATTTCTGTATATAGGTCAATTGTTCGGGCAGTTGGTCACTATCGGGCACAACTTACATTGTACCTCCCTCCTTGGGTCACTAGTCGTACCACACAACAGACACAAGAGAACATTAACTAAGTTCAGCGAAATGAGATGAAATTCCCAACATTTACATAAATCTATGTATTCTACTTATTAAGTTACTCAAAAAGGTGGAAAGGGTTTGCACTTTATTAGCTGTTAGTAACAGAACTAAGGAAGAGTGGGCAACGGGAACAGAAAATTTGGGGTTTTATAACAGAAATGACCCTTTTGAAAGCTAAAATTAGTAAAGGGACCATGGGTGGGGACAGAATATTCCAGACAGTGGGCCATGCCAGCAACCCTAATTTCCGACAGCACCTACAGTATTTTGAGAGGGTGGTGAGAAGGGAATATAAATGAGTCTAACCATCTCATGCCATTGCAGGGCATATTTTGCACAATATTACTTAATACTTCAAAAGCTGAGTTACCCACTGAAATCTTCTTTTGAATCTTAATCGTAAAGTTTCAAGCGGGCAAAAGCTTTCGTAGGCTTAGGCAAAGAACAAATGTAATCATTAAGAAGAAAAAGAAAAAAAAAATAAAAACTGTAGGGGTTGTAGACCGTGTCACCAAGATAACATACATTGTGTCGGAACCACCTGGACCACCAGATAGAATAGTCAAACTACAGTACTGTACAGTACTCTCCATGGGTCACACACCAATTGACCTACCGCATGACACACAAGAGTACAGCAACTAGGCTCTGTGATATGAGAAATTTACGACCTCTACATAACGTGTGTACTCTGCATACTGTACCTGTTTCTTGGAGAGGTTGACAGGACTTACAGTATACTATCTAGTTATCTAGAATGGAAGTATTGAAGAAACTGGAGGGGCCCTTTATCGCGTAGCGCACCGAAAATTTTGGGTTCTTATCAGAGAAATTGTCCTCTTGAGAGCAAAAACAGGTAAACCATCAGGAGACAAGTCGCTGTTGGGGACTGCATACTTTATCGTATCGACTATGAGTCCCAGTAAAAACTGTTGAAATTCCCCTCGCCACCCCTGCAACTCTCCCTCCTCTTGCCATCTTTATTTTTGCTCCCTTTCATTTTTTCGACATCGCCCATCGCGTCCCCAAAATTTCTGTGGAGGGCATTCTGCCCTCTGCCCCCCTCTGGCTACTGTACGCCACCAACACTTGGATATTTGTTATTTTGTGCACTGACTGCTATGGTGCACTGATAATAAATCCAGTTGATACAGCACAGTGTTTTTTCAGTCATTTTTTGAACTTCATTCATTTATTGTTGACATCCTTGTGATTTTTTAGTTGCACATTTTTTTTCTGTGCACAGTGCACACATTAGAGCACACTTTGGCCCTAGACCTGCTCTGCCCTTACAATTCCCACTAGGCCTAGGCTAACTGTTAGACCTAGAGAAGGACAATTCCAAATTTCCTGGTGTGGCAAGTGTTTTAGGGAAGGTATACTAGTAGTTGTCCAATTGCCAAGTGTGGAAAAGTTGTCCAGTATAAATGAATTTCCTGGTCATGTCCTACACAAACAAGGGCCAGTCTTAGGCCTACTGTACAGATGAACTGAGGGTCAAGGTCCAAGTTTCAAAACCAAAAGAAAGTTCAACCCAAGCTTACACTTCATTGTTATCATTATCACAGATTAGAAATGGATGATGGGATGCTCTGTGGAATTGAAAAAGCTCAACTGTTTTGAGTAATTACTCAGCCCTTTTCTATCCCATCATGCACCATAGAAGCTGAATGTTGTGATGTTTATTAAAAGGCCACATTATTAAGACACTTACTGTACTGTTTTCTTTTTTTTTTTATCAATTTGTTACCAAGGAACAGTGTTACAGATGAACTTGAACCGATGGATGATGACTTTGACCAGGATGAAAGCGAGTTTGAAAATCCATCAAAGGTAATTTAGTAATTTGATTATTTTATGTAACCTAAAGATTTGAACCAGATCTGATGAAAATCAGAGAACATCCCTAAGTAGAAATATACTGTATATTTCTGCTTTATTATATTGTCTTGCTTGCTGTGGTTATGTTAGCTTGAACAGTCATGACTAACAGTTACTAAATAGCTCATGTTACCATACCTGCATGTTAGAATTAGCCAAAATTGAAGAAAAAAATGTTTTCTGACCTTTCTTCACCCAATTTTACTTCTATAAAAATGGGAGGGTGCACTCACTGCATGCACTCTTTTAAGCTTTGTGTCGAAAAGGCAGCATGAAATTGCAATTAATTTCTGTAGGTCCCTTGTATAGCCATTGAGCCAGGGACAGGCACCATCACTAGAATATGATGGAATATTAATATTGATATTGCTACCAACTGAATTTTTTAACATGTTCCTTGGTGCATTTTCTTCCTGAAAATTTGGCCCACGACCCTTGATGAGCTATGCTTTGGCCTAAATGGGCTACCAGAATTCTAAGGTCGGTGAGTACCACTATACTGTACTGTACAGATACTGTGCAGTAGTGTCAGGGCTTGAAATTTCTGAAGTTTTACTGTACTTGGGCATTTGGCAAACTGATTCCATAAGCCCAAAGACATTTTAACTAAGCACTGTAGTCCCCAAAAGGCTCAGGCTACAGTATAAAGCTCTACAAAGTACAGCATTTTGTACTAGCCCACATGTGCATGTTAGGGGGGACAAGGGGGGGATCCCCTGGAAAATTAAAAACTTGAAAAAAAGACTTGAAGGAAAAATAAAATCAACATTTTTTATGATATTGCTAGAAAATGTCCAGAAAATGAGATTTCAAAGTAGAAAATTAATAGATACAACTCACAACTAGACCTGGGAAGTGCCATTTTCAGCGATCTGGGAGGCATTTTTGCCAAAATTTTCTTGGCGCTACGCTTAGATGGTTAGCCTGCAGGTTTGGCCCCACCCTCGGCAAATTCCTGGCTACACCCCTGTATGATGTGCCAACATTTAGCAATTAAGGTCTTTTTGGGGGGTAAAAAATTTACCCTGATTGGATCAATTAAAAGTTTTGCTCCTCCCTGAATTTTTTTCAGCAGATGCCCATGCTACAGTAGCCCATGAGGCTTTGTAACGTAGTTAACTGACACTAGCTCCAAGTGTAGTTTGACTAGCACTGAACTAGCAGACTTATAAAGTACTGTAAATATTTTGTTGTGCCCTGGGCAGTGTACTATTGTACACTTACTTTGTATGTACTCTTTTCAGTAATACTGTACCTTTCGTTCTCATTTCAGAGAGTTGCACTCCATGATAGTAACATCTCAAGATATGAGGCTGAGTTTCTTGAGGTCTGCAAGATTGGTTCAGGAGAGTTTGGATCCGTTTATAAGTGCATCAACAGGTTGGATGGTTGCACCTATGCTGTGAAGAAGTCTAAGAAACCTATTGCTGGATCAGTTTTAGAGTAAGTGTAATGATTGGTTTAGATTTAAGAGCATGTCACCAACATTGCCATTTGTCATGTGTTGCACCTCTGCAGCACTCACCTATCCCTAGAGTTGTTATCTTTAAGTTAATGTCTTGAACAAGCAAGCTTCCAAGACAGGATTGACTACAACTTTCTTGTCAACAAGTTGTCAGAACTGCTGTACTTACAAGCCATCACTAAAGGGTTTGAGATTAGACATATACCACTGCATACATGATGTCACAGCTCTAAATATAATAAACTACAGTACTATACTGTAACGTCAGTAAACCCACCCAGATAGGCATGAGATGGGATTTAGAGCTTTCAGAAGATGCAGCATAATACTACTTACTGTAATAGCCGGTAGTGGAGATGTACGTATGTGAAGAAATGGGGGGAATAAAGACCCTTGAGGCAAAGTTACACACTGTGTGAAAAAAGGAGCCATGTTCCTGCACAGCTCTGGTTATTAATTATGGCTAGCTTTAAGAAAGTAAGCAAAGATTTGAGTCTTAGTTTAACAACTTCTCACAACTGCAACCCCAGTTCTCTACATAAAACTGGAATAGAAATTGTTATTCTGTACCCCTATGCTTGAGTGATACTGTAAATTTTCGCAGCCAAGAAATTAATTGCAAATTTAAGACCCGCAAAAATACTTTCATTACTGTGTACAAGACTGTTCATTAATCCTTGCAGGTGCAACAGCAGTCTTCACTCCGCAAATAGGTGTACAAGGTAGAGGATCACGAAAAATTAGCACCATATGCAGAAATTTTCCGCTACACAGTAAACTGTTTTTGATTTTGTATGTAACTCTGAATTTGGTCAAATTTTTACCCCCATCACAATTATGTTCCTCAGAAAAATGGCCTTGAATGAAGTCTACGCCCATGCTGTACTCGGAGCTCACATTCATGTGGTAAGGTACTACTCGGCCTGGGCTGAAGATAACCACATGATTATACAAAATGAGTTTTGTAATGGTGAGTTATTTACATTTCAAGTCAGAAAATCCAGTCTTTAGTCCAGGGGAGGGCCTCAAAGTGATGTCAAATCTCAGACCTCCCTTTTGCCAATGCTTCTTGACTTTGGCATTGTTAATAGATTTTACTGTACATGGTAAGTACAGTATGACATGTGCTCTATTTTGCATTCAAATAAAGGGTATTGTACATGTTATGTTTTGCACCTATAGAAGATGGCTTTAGACTATGCAGCGGTAAAACCTCAAGTTGTGTAAAACAGCTCTAGGCCATCCAGTGGGAGCAGTACTGTATACATGTTTAATAAAGGCCCAAGGTTCAAAGTGAGAACTGCATACAAATGCAAATAGTGGCCTGGTCAAATAGCATTCAGTTGAAGGTAATATTTTACAAATATCATGAAACAATGAAGGATCTGGCATGTTGCCTGCCCTTGCCTACGTAGCAGACTGTACGGCATATTCCTTGTTCAGTCATAACCCCACAGTCTGCCAAAGCGAACACCGAACAAATTCCTTTGGATATTCATAGAAATATGTGGCCTCAAAACTGGTTGAATGTAAGTGAATATTCACAAGAAGGCAACATCTGGTCCTGTTTACATCATGCGGTATCCTATGCTACCCACAGAGTTGGTATGGTATTGTAATACCCACTCCCTGGTTGTACCCACTGCATAGGTGGTTATGCAACACAGTAATGATAGGACTTCTCAGGTTTCACTCTAGGCCTTCAGTTTACACAATAGCGTAAATAATGAGACAGTACCAGAATAAGTTATATTATGGTAGTGAAGTTTGTGTCTAAAATTGGACACAGTCCTCTTCGCTTTGGCGAATGGTGGTTTGGGAAGCTGAAGAGCTGAGAAAACAGAGTCCGCTCTGCGGGGTAGGCCTGTCCAGGACGGTTGAAGTGGTGGCAGCTTTTTCCTGGGTCTGTAACAAGTGTCCAAATATAAGCTAGCTGTGTTGCAGGTTGGGACAGGTGCTGCCAGCATTTGCCTGACAGGGGACCAAACTCCCTGAGATGAAAAAAGGATGAGGAACACAAAATTTTGGGGGCACAAAGCACACCGAAAATTTTGATCTTTATGGAAGAAAATTGAAAAATTTGGGCTGCTTAAGGAAATTTGGGGTCTTTATTGAAGAATATGTCCTTTCTATGAGCAAAATCAATCAGATCTTTGCGGTGACTGAAGGTCATTGGAATTACCTATTTTGTGGTATGGATTAAGGCTCCCAGATAAAATTGGAAAATTTCCCAGACAAGAAGATGGTGGAGGTTGGGCCAGACTTTCCCAATGGAGGGCCATGGCCCCTGCCTTCTGTCCCCCCAGTTGGTGCGGGTTGGGAAATACCTTTCCAAAGATGACAAATTTTCCTCCAAATTAAAAGAAGAAAATACACCAGCTTTATCCATTTCCAGTTGCGATGGTGAGCATTTTTCTCCTCATCAAAACAAGTTGATAATTAGCATCTGGGTGGAAGTTTAACAAGATGGGATTCCTGGAAGCATATAGGGCTGGCAAAAAAGGGACATATCCTACAAATCTGGAACTGGAAAGCAAGATACTTCTATTTAGAGCTGGGACCGGTCAGGGAGTTACCGCTAACCGTACACAATTGAGGAAAAAGGTTATGAAAGTTGATCATGCAAATAACTGCAAAGAAGCCTTTCAATCCACTCCCTCAGATATCTTACAAATGTGACATCTCAAGATCACATTAATCAACCAATTGATTGTTATTTTACACAAACAAACTGTTATTTTAAGATACAGATGGTAAAATTTGCAGTGTCCCAACTTAATAAGGAAATAAACTGCCGCAAGCACTGACCACAAAACGGTATGAGAAGATAGTGATACCGAGGCATGTATACCAGCAGTGCTCGTGATCATGACACATCTCAGTGGGGACTTCCATTGACTTAACTACAAGTGAGAATACACACAATTAGTTACATGAAATTTTCGGCATTTACCATAATTGCGAGTATCCATTAACTGTTTGCAAATACAGTACTTTGCGAGTATCTGTTTTCAAAGTTTGCTAACTGGTCCCAGCACTACTTCTATTTTTTGTTTACTTTGCTATCTTACATCAGTGCCATTTGGAAATAGCACTTTCTGATTTACTCATGGCCGGCATTTCTGCGCCCTGGTAGAGTTTGGCTGTTGCAGCACATCCCTGCTCATATGGACAGCACAGCCTCTCTTGGACAGTGTAAAATAATGGCTCTGGTGTGCCATGTGTATAAACTATGTACATGCTTCTTGTACATGCATGCATTTTGTGAAATGGACAGGGAAAAAACACGGAAAAGGACATGTCTCCTTGTGCCTTAGTGAAATGATTATTGTAATATTTTTCTGGTCCAAACAGGTGGTAGTCTTGCTGATGTTATATCTCAGCATATGCAAGATGGAAAAACATTCTCAGAACCTCAGTTGAAACAGGTACTACTTCAAGTTGCCCAGGGCTTGGAATATATACACACGCAGGGGCTTGTTCATCTTGATATAAAACCAGGTGAGTTTTAAGCAAGGAGGTACCTTATTGATTCCGAATGCTAGGTACATTCAGGAATGGTCCAAAGGAAAATAAGGTGGTCCTCCCCCAATCCCACCCCATCTTCAAAAGAGTTATTCAGGCTTCTTTAAATGCAAAGTTGAAAATGGTGCAAAAGTCACCTTTCTGCAATCTTGAGAAGTGATTGTTTTTCTAATGTTATTGTGCAGAGTAAGAAATATGTAAAAATAGTGATGAGCAAAGTTCGCTTAATTTCAGTTAGTTTCATGCATGAGTTGCTGGTTGTCATCAGTAAGCTAGTTCAGAGTTATCACTGTGCATGCACAGTGGCATCATGTCATGAGGGTGCACATGCATGTGCTAAGGTTGGTTAAAACTGTGCACTGTACCCCACAATAACTCTGAAATATTGTGTTGAAACTCTTTCATGTTAAATTTTGTAAGTGTATCTGAAAGCACAATAAGAGTGATGTAACTTTGTGTACCTCATAA
>WURT03072486.1:0-13377 GCA_009936505.3 Holothuria glaberrima
CTTCTTTTGCTGATATCTCGAGTAATACATGTCCGATTTGAATGAAAGTTTCACCAAAATGCATAGATTTGGTTCCTGTTTCACACATGAAAAGTAAATTTTTGCTTGAACCCTTCTTTTAAGTTTACGTAAAGACAATGGTTGCCTAGTTGTACAAATTTCATACGCTACATGATGTCACAGAAATGAATTGAATACAAGTCTTAACTTAATTTCAATCTGTACAAAGAAAAAAAATAACTTCACAAAATTGTATGGTGATTCTTTAATTAATAGAGCCTTGGAGTAAATTGCCGTGGTTAGCTACGAAAGATAAATCCTTGTTAAGACCATTTCCATTGCATTTTGACTTTAAAATTAATTATATCTCAGCAGTTTTCCTCTGGTCGGCGGATTAGAAATTTCCTGCGATAATTGCAAACTTGAAGTGTTGAAGGGAGTGGCCAGGCTTGTTAAAATGTGCGGCAAGAGGAAAACCGTTTAGATTTTTGGGAATGCTGAAGCTATGATTATTAAATCTAAGTCTAAATTTAGTCCCAGTCTCACCGACATAAATACCTTCCTCCTCTTCCCAAGGTTCTTAAGGATTAGATACTTGCTTAATCGTCAAACTCGTCATCTCATTAAGCTGGTTTCTTTTCCCGGAGACAAACTGCCATCATACTGCCTATTGTTCCCTACTGTAAGCTTTAAATACTTCTACAACTCCAATAATTCGCGCTCTTGCACATAGCTCTTTTTAAAGCAGAACTCAGCGACACTGTTAAAAATGTTGGGCAAATATTACCCAACTTTTTAACCAACGTTGGACGTATATTCAACAACCTCAAAAGTTGGGCAAGAAATGACCAACTAAATTGGTCAAAGTTAGTAAATCAACAAGTGGGTAAACAAAATCCCAACTATTTGGTTAACATTGTGGGTCAAATTTACCCAACTATTTAAGTAACTTTCTAAGAATGGTTGGTTAAATAGGCAATGCTTTCCCAGGAACGCTGGGTACACTTCCTATCCATCAGTTGTTAAAATTATATCAATTTATTGGAAAAGACGTAAGCTGTTTTGGAGGCAGCTCATTTTTCGATGTTTATTGTGTACTATAGTGACCCTAGCTATTCCTTTCTAGCTTTCTGTTATATGTATAACGAATCACTCGTAACTGGGGCCATGACAAGTCTAAGCAAATCATGGTTTACAATGCATTTTACACTGTTTAAACTTCTTTTATGTAAACTAAAATTTGACACATGCCGTTAGAAAATACGTTTCAATGTGCACCTTCACTGACAGGTACATTACAGGCTACTAACAACCCACCATAAATTCATAAGTCTTTGTCTAGTCCTTCTGGTTTGTCCTCTTGATTCGTAATATCCAAAACTAGGGTTCAAATGGTGCTCCGATATTCTACTTTCATCAATATATAATCAATAACACAAGCCATATCCAATATTCTAGAAGTTCTTGCTGTGTCGCGTAACACTTAAGTAATATTGCAGTATGAAATGCTATAAAAATTTTAGAAGTCGGATATATCAATGCCTTTTCGGACGTGAAAGAGAATATCCAAGATTCTGGACTCTCATTGGATAGACGTTTCCCGCTCAGATACGTCTGCCAAATCTCATTCAAACGTGTGCTAGTGCGTAGCACTATTTTAAAAATTTCATGGAAAAAGAGCCCGATTCTGTAACCAAACTGAATGTAAGAATGTTTCTTTTTTACAAATGCCAACGATTTCAAAATGGAATTTTCAGTGAAATGAACCCGTGTCTCATTATCTGAAGAAATATGAAGCAAAATCGAATCAACGTGTGCTTTAGCTCCGCCGCCGACGATTTGCCCATTATGTAGGTAAGGCGAAAAAGTGCCCAACCGTTAAATGACAGCTTGTCGGCTGCTTGACCAATAATTGGAAAATGCAATAAACATGTATAGATTAGAATTTTTTACCATTACATGAGCAAAGTTTGACCAACAAATTATCAATGAGTTTTACCCAACCAAAAAATTGCCAAGTGTTTTAAAACTGTTTTAACAGTTTAGGGAACATGTACTAAGTTGATCTTCCATATGAAATTTTCTTTGATATTCTGCTGAAAAATCAAATGACATTTTGCCTGTTCACTTTGCATTTATTAATTAATTAATTAATAACCTATGATCCCGTGAACCTTTGAAATAATTGATAACTTAAAAGTATAATCTAACTTATCTGTTCATCATTTGAAACCATTAATAAGTAAGCGGTTTGATCCAGCACTTAAGAACTCGCTTCATGATTTCAAAGACAGCCAGCCTGTTACGATATCAAGTACGCGGTTTTGCTAATAAAAGGAGACTTCCTCATTATTTTATACGCTCTCACCTACTTAGTTTTTTTAGACTATCACTACGTTGGTGAGATGAAAACTTATTTCATTTCATTATAAATTTATAACTGTAATGCTATCTCAGGACTAAATTAAGTGCTAATATAATGAAAATAATACGCTTCCACCCTATGTATTATCCATCCCTAAAAGTTTGGTCCATCGGATGCCCCTACAGTAGGAAATGAATATTATTATACACATTAGTACGGAAAGTCCTATGGCGGTTTGTTGGTGTTGGTACCCACCATTTGTTATTTGGTTTATAATTTATACTTCCAGATATGAAGGGCATTTTCGCCATAACAGAACAATTTCTCTTTTGTAAGCTTTCCTGTTATTTCCTTTCAGCACAAAACACATTGTCCTGAGAGAACTGAAATATAAATACTAGCATACTGTCGCCGTTCAACCCATTTCGTACGAACGAGATAGACCGTATGGTATAGAATGGCGTTTGGTGGAGAGAGTCATCGAATATTTGGCAGGATCATGGGCACATAGGCTCTTATAGCTGTTTTCAGAAAACACAATCAAACAGAAGATCCTTGATTGCTGAGCAGGCAGGTTACGAAGGTCATGCCTCATGCTTTAACACCCATAAAACTTTCGTAACGGTGAACAGAAATCGTACCTTAAAATGTAGAAATACAGGTTCTTCTTCGACTGAGACAATAAGGGGGAATATTAGGTCACTATAGGCCTACACTGAAAATAACTGGTTGAAATTTTTACTACCATCACACTCACATCTGACTGAACAGGATATATAAAGTATAATACGCTAAAGTTAATCTGTACTTCAGATGCTAGACGGATTTTACGAGTACGCGGATAAGCTAGGGTATCAATCATGCAGTAATATCATAAAATTTATCCTGTTGCAATTATTCCAGCATTCGACATTATTTCTAACTACTATGTATTGACCTTAACAATATTCACCAGAAACAAAAACGGTTACGCTTGATCGATTTAGGAACAGAGCGCGAAATGAGGACAGTCTAAAGGTTTAGTTAGTGGGGCAAATTTAGTGGCCGTAAATCGGATAAAACAATTAAAGGGATACCCTGTCTTATGAGACCTCTATCACGTTTCCTCCTTTTTGTTGGGTTTGCTCATATGAGTTATTTCTGAACAGGAACATACTGGATTTGATAGAATCTTTTTTCTGTGAATTAGTAAAAGGAGTCAATTAAACTAAGTAAGATCTGAAAAAAAAAAAAAAAAAAAAAAAAAAACTAGGACATGACTTTCATGATCAGTGCGTCCGTATTGGTATATTTGTGGAAGATAAGGTTTTTGGTGATATTTATCAAAGAGTATTTCCACCGATCAATATCAAAGGGAAGCAAAGTGTTATAAACTTTTCTGTAAGTGGAACACTGCACATTGTTGGCATAGTATTCAGCTGCTCTGAATGATTTAAGTAACCTGAGGGGAATTCTACGCTCTATAGGGACGAGTGTGCACAACTGTGTATCATGGTACGAGGTAGTCGGGGTAAAGATAGCTTCCACACCGTGAAGGATCAATGTAGAAAAGTAATCGAATTGAACGAGGAAGGGGGTCGATTGCAGCAACAATCTACAATTCAACTCCTACAAAATGCATCAAAAAGCAAGGTAAGTGAAATCATATTAACATATTTCTATCAATCAGTCGCTAGAATACTAATGATTATCCCCTTTCAAAAGTAGATATTGGATAGTGAAACCCGTGGAAGAATTCACGGCCCGTGTGACAACGGATTCTTCCCTTACAAAATCGTGTAGGAAAAGTTCCATTACCACACGTGGAATACTGTGTACAACTTGACAGAACTTTGGTGGAGGTGGGTGAAGAGTCGTGAAGTTTCTGTGATTTTTTGCATGTCAATGTATGCCATTAATAAACAGTTTACACACATTTCCGAAGTACCATTCATTGACCTGTATATCCACAGGCTGAACATAGGGCAATGTGGGGTAAAACACGCTTTGACACAGGTAACATGAAGCAAACTGGGCTGAAGCGTCGAAATGCGTGGAAAAGTGTGGTGCTGAGTAAATTGAATTCAATAACTCGATTTCGTCCAATGGTGTGTCGGATTGGTTCCAATACCACATGTGTCACCACTTATGACCACACTTGTTCCCTCATGATTTTTCCTATGCCCTGCTGGCCTGCCACATGTGTGTTCACATGTGGCATGCCACACTTTTCTTTGTAAGGGCCGAAGGTAACTCTCTAAATTACCACCCACCCCCTCATATTCCTCCTCAAAAGTGAAGCTAGAAAATATGGTTTAGGAAATTGTACCCACACTGTTTTTGAGTTCGTTATAATCTAAGTTTGCGAGTTTCATCTTGGTGACAGTAGGAAAATTGCAATGAGTGTAAAATGACTGACAGGAACTTCATGTTTCTATGCTATGCATGTCTTTGATGGATAAATAAATAAACTCGTGATGCAGAGTACTTACGTGAGACCTATTAAAACACTCAATCTACTATTTTTACCTAGAGTAATGTTGTATTACGAGTCAAAATCCAGCAAAGTTGTTCGTTTTCCATTTACCTTTTGACTGTGCCAGTATTTTACAGCTATTTGAGTGCACGTTAAGGACAGCAGATGGCCGGCAGGCCACCGTGGTCACTTGAGAAACTACAACCTAAACTTCAACTTTTTAACAAAGAATTTGTCTCTTTTTAAGTCCTTTTGGCCGGAATAGCCAGAGGGAAAAAGCAAGGCTACACCTAAGCCTACTCCCCTATGAGCTTGAGTACCTTGTAAAAAGACAAGACTCTTCACGACGAAAAGCTAGAAGTCTCCCTGGCTGAAAGCAGGAGGGTGAAAGCAAAGCGTGGCTTAAAAGGCAATGTTTTAATGTTCATGTTAGGAGACCTTCTTCTCAAGTCATGTAATTTGTTTATTTTTGACAGAACAAGCGTAAAGCTAGTCAAATATGTAATGAACGAACAAAAGCCTTGCAAAGACTGTACTGTTGGCAAAAAGCTGGCGATTTGGTCCGTTCCTTTTTTATTGCCAAATCTTTTCTATCTTCTAATCATCAATAGTTTAATGTATTGTTCGATGATTTTGTAATACTGGCAATGAATCCCACTGCGTATACCTTTCGAAGCTTTTGAATCGTTTAACGTTTCAAAATATTAACATTTTGTAAACTCGTAAAGAAATACGAAAGGAAGGTTAACATATATAATACTATTATGAAAAAAAACTTTTCATTTCCGATTTGATCAATTTTTATTAGTTTTAGTTTGCTGCAGAATCTTGCTTTTTACCTATTGCTTGTTGTTTACACGTTTCGCTTATCCAGGAATTTTACCATAAGAGTAACGATTTTTTTCCAGATGGGACCTTAAATCTATTTCATCACAGATTGATCGGGGATATGAAAGTTGCACTTAGCCTAGTGCCTGCTTTTTATATTTAGGGAATATGAACAGGTATTTTCACATAATGCCTCGATGAAATTCTAAGCCAAGGATCTCTTCTAGGCTAGTAATGGTGGTTTTGGAAAACTTGGCACATATTCGCTTTCCCGATAATGAGTGTCAATATCTTAGCAGGATTTCGTTAGCTCTATGACGATTTTATCGTATCCTCATTGTTTAAATGAATCCTTTTAGGGCTCTGAGGATTGGTATTCTGGTTCTTTTACTGGGGATGACTATGAACATTAAACCCCCGCCGACAGCTATTTTCTCTATGTCCGACAGTATCGGAGAGGTTTTTAGTAAAGTTTTCGGTTTGTCCTGCCATCAGATTATTTTCGTCAGTTTTAATTCGCCCTAATATGGCCGTATTCTTCCTTTGAAATCTTTGAGATCTTGCATGAAGTTTTTTTTTTTGCTTTTCAGGGTTCAGAAAAACTTCAAATTTTTTAAGTCAGAAGAGATTTGTGATTAATTATCCTGGGCCGATATTCATAAAACCCTGCTAGACTAGCAGCCAACTAGGCTTTAGCAGGCTGCAAAATGGCTAGTTGCCTGCTCCATAGTTTCCTGCTATTTTCCTATTCATAAAACCCTGCTAGGGATAGTGCCAGGTAGTTGTCAACTAGGATTAAGTTGGTTGTTAACTTAGCAGTTGGCCATGCCCCCAAACTACAAATCACAACACGCGTCAGTCACTTTCACTAGGGATGGCATGTTTATGTGACCATTAATTGACTGCTGTGCATGCACTAACTGTGTGTGCTTACATAATGCAATGTTGACACGATTTATGGCATCAGCATCGTGAACAAGCATGTTCAGAATGGCGGATAGATGCGAGGGCAAAAGAAACAAAAGGAAACCTAATTGTTCTCAGGAAGAGAATTTATTCATAGCTGAAAAATATGACGAATTTAAGGATGTCATCGACAGTAAACATAAAGATTCAAACACCAACCGAAAGAAAGCTTATGCTTGGCAGAAAATTTACACACAATATCAGGAAATATTTCTTACTACAATCGATCTTTTGACGACATTAAAAACAAATTAACAAAACTCAAGTCAGAGTCGAAGGAGTTCCCAACAACCATTTGAAATGTTCCTGTTGCGTAATACTGTAATGCAATCAGCATCTGTTGGTATGGATGGTCAATCTCGGGTGTTATTAAATTTGTTATAAATATGATGCCTTCCCGTCAAAATGGATAACTCTTGATCAATTCATCATCAGTAAAAATATCAATCGGATTACGCCTGTCTCTGAACACTCTTTCCCTCCTCATTGCACGATGCAACTCCGACAGTTCAAGAATCCGCCTAGCCATGCTTTCACGTCAGAGTCAAACATACAAATGAAACTAGTGACTTAGAAGTACCCAAGATCACCTCTAAAGTTAGCAAACAGCTTAGCAGACAACTAAGCTTAGCGGCATTTTATGAATAACATGTAGTATCCAACTAAACTTAGTTGGCAGCTAAGGCCCGAAATAATTGCCAACTAGGCTTAGCAGGGTTTTATGAATATCAGCCCTGTTGTGCCACGTTGAGCCTCTTACGGCGGGTACTGCGTTTAGCAAGTTGAACAGGATAATTGTAGAAACTTCTGAGTAGGTTTTGTGTTGACCAAATTTACTCTTTCAAGAGTGATGTTTTCGAGAGTTTCGAGGGTTCTTGGGCTGTTTGAGGAGTTTCACTCTTTGAGAGTTCCTCAGAGACAGTGGGACTCTAGCTCTAATGGGGTTTTTGTCCCAGTGTATATAACAAATTCCCGGTCGTGTTAGCCAATAAGAGAAAAGCAACGCGATGCATCCGGTGTGTGTTGCCACGTTTCTCTAGTTTTGAAATTTAAAGGTTGGGGGAAAGCGACCAAACAGAAAAAGCAGTGTTACAAATGCGCGGAAGCTATGTTTTAAGGCCTGGTCGGACATTTGTATCCAAAAGATCTCGAAGAGGAGGTAAGAAAGGTACCTTACAATTTTAGTGTATCTAATGAACGAGTTAATTGAGGAACAAAACAAGTACTGTAGGCACTGTTTTCTCCATTGTATAAAGAGGAAAGGCGTCCGTTTGCCGCTACGTTGTTTCACATTTTCATATTTTGGAGAAGAAAGGAAGTGATATGCGGGTTTCATGAGTGAAATATTTATGCTAAGTACCTTTGTACTCTTGATAGAACAGAAAGACCGCAATACGTTTGTTGTGTACTACTGGACAAGATTTTAAACCTTCTTATAATCATAAAGACTTCTGAGTTAGTCAGATCAGGTTTAACGACACGTCAACACGAATGTATTTTATGGTGTCAACTAGTTAAAAAAGTAAAGTTTAAATACCGTTTCAAATACGGTTCAAGTTTCAAGTTCGGATTCAAATACACTTCAAATATAGTGCAAGTCCTTCCCTTTAGTTGCCTTTTACGACAGGCGAGAAGCACCGTGGACATATTCTACAATCCCCAGCCCACAGGGGGCTAGATACTTCTGAGAGCCCACGCCTTTGAAAGAAGTGTATCGTTGTTCTCGATTTTGTATGACCCAGAACCTCCTTCAAAGATGCTTCGAAATTTCCGGCCAACGGGAGAAGTATGGCAGAAGCAGAGTCAGACCTTTAAAAGGGTTGAGTTACATGAATAAGCAGGTTTACCTGAAGTTTTTTTCTCTCTTGTAATTGACGTTTAAGTAGCCTGCAAGTGGCGCTATTGCTATAAGGCAGTACGTTTAACTTCACTTCCGAGTCGACATGTTTATACCTAACTTTTAGGCTTTGCGCCTCTGCTTCAGATAATTCCTTCGGTTAACTCTTTTGGAATTTCATTTCACTGAAAAGGTATCATTCTAAAGATGAGGGTTTCTGGTGTGTAATCAGGGGTCCCTTTCACTGGGATGGGCAGATGATACCTTTTGAAGTTAGGGGAGTATTACAGTACTCCGTTATCTTTAAGTCGGAAACTCCGGGCTTCATTTTTACGAAGAACCCAATGACCATTAAATGGTGCGTAATAGCGCCTTTTGGGTCTGTTAGGGCCGTAAAATAAACTAAGATCTGTATGTTTTGATACTTGTTCTCTCTCACCTCCTTCTTGGTTAAGTCCAGCTTTCCTTTTTCTCTTTGAGCGTGCTTGCCAATCTCTAAGATCCAAGCTGCCAAAAGCTTCGCCCCGCCCTTGAGAGGATCTCAATCCAAATGGTCTGGAAATCTTCCGAGTAGGAGCAGAAACCTAAAATTCTACGAGACCGTCGCCTCAAAGACAGACGGGTGTCTTTGTACTGAGGACCAGTCAGCTGCCCTTCGAGAGCTTTTAGTTCCCGCTGCATTTCTCGGACTGTTTGCCCTTGTTTAAGAACCTACTGGTTTGTAGCCTTTTAAAGATAGATGTGGCCGTCTGTTTTGTTTGACATGTTTGTTTTATTTTTTATTTTTTTTTTTCTGGAGGTTTTTATTCTTCCTGCTTTATGCTTTCTAGAAAGGCTGTAATCGCGACTGTAGTTTTCCTCTTCTTCAGAGGCGGATAGATCTTTTTCTGGAGTCTCTGGTGGGGGGGGGGGGGGCGACACAAAGCGGTACCGGAATGAGCCAAGGAGAGATAATCTTCTAGTTTGTTGACTGGATGCAAGCAAGTTGAGGGAAGTACACGTGCGTGGACTTCATTGCATTTTAAAATTTACTGGGACAAAATCTGAGTTGAATTTAGCCTAGGTAAGGATTTGGGGCTCCTTGAGCAGGGCCGTGAGCCTTGAGTCGTAAAGGTAGAATTAATTTAACAGCAAAATTCTGTAAGATCCGGATACGGGTAAAAACAGGCCTTAAAAAGATTCCAGGATCTGAGAAGGCCTTGTAGACGGGAAAATTACAGCTGAGAGGAAAGGCTTTGAAAGTCAACCAAAAATCTTTTTAAGATTAGGTGTCCAAATGTAGATAAATCTGGATCCCCGGTGAGCAGAAAATGCAGTATGCTTTCTTCGCCAAATATTTCATGGTGACAGGTGCGGAAGTTCGGATGGAGGCGTTTCAAAAAAAGCCAATCACCAATCAGGGAGAGTGACCTATCTGTTTTTGCACGCAATAGACAATTTTACGTTTCTACGTAACAAACTGTGTGCACAGTCGATCCCCGGTGGGCCACGATCGCCGTTTGAAATGAACGTGGTGTTTTTCTACGTTTAAGTGCCTGAAAAATTCTAGGTAGTGAAGGGGACAGTAAGGTCATTAGGTGGGGATTCCGGGGAACATAAGGGAGGGGAGAAATGGCGTCGTCATTTATGACGATTTCCCTGTCGATCGTGGTTTTGAACTGAAGGTTAAAGTTAGGGTCAACTGAGTGTCGTAGAATGTAGTCCATGGTAACGTTGAAAAGGTGAACTTTTTCAAGGTCAGTCCTGGCGAGCGTGCTACCTGATATGAAGGTAGGGCAGGGGGTTTTCTTTGTATTACCCGTGAATCTTTTGAAGATTTTCCATCTGGGGTGTTTGTCTTTACTTTCAATTGATTGCAAGACTGGCCCCCACCGTTGGGGACTATACTTTTTGATCAGTCGCTTTATGTCATTTGAAAATTTATTAAGGAGTCGCTTAGTCGCGGGGTTTCCGCGTCCGTTGTAGTCTCTCCGTAGTTGGTTTCGTGGAGAATCTGGGCTGGAATGTGTCGTGAATACGTGGAGGAGGTTTGAAGTCTGGAGTGTTGTTTTATAAGAACAGTGCGGATTATGGTAGTAAGAGTTTCGGCGAGTGCATTGTTGTCAGTTGTGGTCCGAAGGGGGGGGGGGTAAGGGTGAGGGAGAGGAAGAGTGCGTCGGCGTATGCCTTCCAGTCTGTATTAATGTAGTTTTTCTCGTTTAGTTGTTTGTAGAGACTGGGTGAAGAGGTGGAAAGGGGGGGGTGAGGGAGGTGAGTAAGAATGGGAGGTGGTCGCTAGATTTTCTTGAAGGACGCTCAAGTAAAGGAGGGAAGGGGCAAGAAGCGAGGAGCAGAGAGCTAGAACAGGAACTCCAGGGTTTCCTTGGTAAGATTAATAAGTGGGGTTGTTATCGTGAAAAAGTAGGGGCTTGTAAGAGTTGGCAATCTCCGTTAGGGCAGTACCATTTTTGCTTGGTGTGTCAAGGCCAAGGATTGGAAGTTTGGCATTAAAGTCACGCAGGAAAATATTGCTAGTGTAGTTATTAGACATGTTGACAAAAACGTCGCCATAGGGGGCGTAACCTGTTTAGAACAATTTAATTTTTTACGGCGCAGGGGAGGTTGTTAGCTGTGGTGACCTTAGTTGAGATACTCGTTGTGGACGTGGCTTTTGTGGAGGGGTCGAAGTGAATGTTGTTCTTGATTAGAAAGGCGACACCGTCCCTTGATGGGCAGGGGGGTCAAAAGTTATGTAGCCAGGAAAACGGGGGAAGGTAGTGTCTTCTCATAGGAAATGAATTTCTCGTGAACGTGTGGGATGACAAGAGAAAATGCACAACACCAATCTCTGCAATGTGTACTGATTTATTTGCTCCAATCATCAATCTCACCGATGATTCCCCTCAATTGTACGGTTCACTGTAAATAATATACACACACCAAAAAGCAAATTCAATAATAGCTTTGGTCATAGGGTAAGATGTAACATTATGCTCGTTTGATTGATATCTCTCGAGTTACAACTAACAAAAAGGCCTATCAGAAGACCTTCTGCAAGATTTATAAGTCGAGCGCCGTCATTCACTCATAAATCGACCACATAGTCCCACACAGTAATAACACTTCAAGTTACAGGTAATAAATACTTCACTTTAATACTACAGTCTTGTATGATACGTAAACTCTTACTATCTAGCCCACCCCAAACTAGAACAATAATCTCATCAAAACAGCTTTTTTAGTGATAAATACTCCCACAATACAACAAAATAGTGACTGTACTCTAAATCAAATGTCAAATATTACCGATTTTTCCAACTCTCCACGAGTGAATTAAATAATATAACGACTACAAGCTCTTCTTGCATCAACGTTCGCCATGTTGATCCCTCAGAATTGGTGGCGTTACAGGGGGTAAGAGGCGTTGAGAAGGGTTTCGTTGACAGAGAGAATGTCAAAAATTTACAGCGTGGGGGGCCTAGAAGATCTGGGGGTTATATACTTTGAGGATACTAGACGGAGTTAATCCTAGAATTTAAGGTGTCCTTTAGGATTGCAGAGATGGAGTTACTGGTTCTGTGGTGGAGAAGGGTAAAACCTTGGTAAAATGCATAGACAGGAGGGTGACGAATTGAATATGGGAGGTGAAATCTTTGGTGTCGGGTTTGTTTGAGTTGAGCTCAAGCGTGTGGGGATGGACATAAGGTTTGAGGCAGCTTACCCTGGAGAAGGGGTTGCTGGCCACATTTTTGGTGACAACCCGTTAAACTGGGCACGTCCTTGAAGGGGCGGTGTAAGGGCCTCCACAATTAGCACAACTTCAGTGGATGGGGAAGGATCTTGAGGGATGGGGTCCACCTCATTTAAAACAGGTGGGAGCGGTTTTCAGCTGGTTTGTGTATGCCCAAAGTGCTGGCAGTTGAAACACTGAGTTGCCGATGGAGGTGTGTGTGCTGCTTTATACTAAATTTTTGATAGCCGAAGATGGCTATGAGGGTCTGCGAAACTGAAGTGTCAGAGAGAGAAACCTTAACGAGGGGGTTGAGAGACGAGTAGTGGCGGAGGAGATACGAGTAGCTTTGTGTCAGGAAATGTTTGGACTGATAAAGGACTCCTCACCTTAGGGGAGGGGAATGTATCGGGAGATGCAACGAATTACAACCACAAAACACTTCCCCTGGCATTAATGGTATTCCCTACCAAAGCCCTAAAACTTGGTCTCCTCCCTCGTCACTACCCTGTTCAATCTCTACATTCCACTTTGGGTATTTCCCCACCATTTGGAAAGTTGCCAAGCTCTGCATGATCCCAAAATTAAACAAGGACGCAACTCACCCCCAAAACTAGCACGCGCACTGAAAAACATACCCTCCCCTTACCTTTAACCCTTCAAGCTCATTACATAAATGGGGAAATTATTTGGTTAGGGCTAGGTAACTTAGGCATATGATTTCACCAACTTAGAAGAATATTTTGTACACAGACCTCAATATCAAATGAAAGGTTAGAATATGTAGATTTCGATGACGTCGTTAATATGTCATTAATATGCAAATTAATGCGGATGACGTAATTTCTTATGTATTTCTTTGTTTTTTCTTTTTATTTTCTTCATTTTTTAATTGATTCAAGGGGGAGTTATGATTCCTTTTTGGTTTTGTTACATTTTCTATCCAATTTTCTCTTCAATGATACCTCATTCGTCCCAATCTGACTTATTTTGAGCGAGCTATGACCAAAGCAAGGTTGTCCCCTTGAAATTTTACTGAAATCCTACTTGCCCCACACGCAAAACACCCTATAAATAGTTCATGTGACCTCGATATAACTTTCCAAGGCATCCAGACATTGTTTACATTCTTCCCTGTCTGATAGTTTCACTTAACTTTGGGGCATTTCTTCCTGTGTTTGGGAGTCATGGACATATCCAACACGGCCCGGTGTGAG
>WURT03072508.1:0-13376 GCA_009936505.3 Holothuria glaberrima
AAATTGTAACGTTACTCAACTTACTGACTCAACGTTTGAAAACAACGTAACGCTAGTTAGGCTAGGCCGGACGTATCTTAATGCTTTCCAAAAACGTTGTAAGCTGTACGTTGAAGGTCGAACGTCAGCAAGCTAGGCTGCTAACGTTAGACCCTATTCTCGAAGCCGGCATGACGTCACAGAAGCCCGCCATCTTGTTTTGGGGTAAATGGCGGGAGTTTTGAAGGGTCGCCGAAGTGCATATCGCAGAATTTGCACGCACTACCAACGCACTGTTTACTATACCGTAGGCCTAATAAGACTACTGTTTTTAGGCCCTGATTTGGCCTATGTTGATTTTTTCATGGCATAAAACTGTCTGAAATCATACCATAGGCCTACGGTTATTTGATTACCTTTTGAGGTCTTAAAAACAGCTTAAAACAAAAACTTAGCTGAAAGAAATTCCGGTACCATGCTAGTACTGCACATCCAGCAGCAGTATGAATGGCTAACTTTACCAGATTACTGCACTTCCAAATCCAAGCAATGCTAAGATATGGTCTACCTTGGTTTATTTCCTTTTTGTTGTACTATCTAGGCTGTACGGTAGAATCTTTGTAGGTCTCTGCCATTTGGAAATTCCACCTAACGTTTGATTTTGTAGCAATAAAAAAATGAGGTTTGGTGTAATGTTTTGGCTATCTTTACTAACTTACAGTTAATTTTGCCTTGTTTGGTTCTCAGTGGTTAAAAGTTGGAAGCACTAGCCTATGTCATGCATTTCTTAAAACTTCTTGTACCGTATGTGGGTTGTACTGACATTTCTTCTTGCGGTACCTTACATACGGTAAGTAGTAGCATGGTTTGAGTCGGTCACCTGACAAGAGCTGTGCGTTGTGTATGTGCCATAAATCATTGTACGCAGTGACCGACTCAACGTACACTCACTATGTGCAACCATATGTACACAGCATAAATTTAAAAGTGCAACTTGCACATCAGTATACAATTACATCCATCAGCGTATCTGGGGGAATTGTGCCATGGTCCCCCCTCACAGATGCCAATTTTCTTTTTTTTTAGAACATAAACACACCTAATTTTTTAACACAAATTTTACTTCAAAAGGTAGCATATGTGGCATAAAGGACACCTAATTTTTCAAAAATTTCAAAGGGGAGGGGTTGTCTCCCCGTGGCCCCCTCACTGACGCCAATTTTTTTTTTAGTTCCTAAAAAATATGCAAATTTTGAAACACAAATTTTACGTCAAAAGGTAGCATATATTAATTTTTCAAAAATTTTCAATAGGGAGGGGGCCCTCCTCTTAGACCCCTCCCCAGGATGGCGATCACACAACATACTGTACAGCCGCCTTGCGAAAAATCCTGCGTACCCCACTGCCCAAAAGGCTCGTGAATGTATAACTTTCTTTAATGCCCTTACAAAAATTCCATATTTCCAACAGGAAATCAGTATGTGGGATTTGTGTAGGATGTTGGGCATGTTCCTGTAGGAAATGGTTTTCCTGTAGGAAATGGTTCCCACATAGGAAATTACTTTCCTACATAGGAAATGGCTTACCACATGAGACTCTTCCATTTTGTGAGGGGGACATAATTTTCATCATCTATTAATGGCCATGAGTAGCATGCACCACTGCCTGTTGGAGTCTTGTGCATATATATGGTGTCATGGCTATGTAACTCCAAGCACTAAAAGAGGTCACTCATCCTTTGAAGAAGCAAGTGGTATGCTTAAAGAAGTCCATTGAGTAGAAACCTATGGTGGCGTTCCGCTAAGATAATCATTTCATTTTGGTCTCCCCAATCGCCAATGCAAGTTGTTGCCCTTAAGCCAGACCACATAGTTGCAGAGTCGTTTATCCGCAAACGCTGTTTGTGCTCAGCTGTTTTACTCCTGGGAGCGGCTTGTCAGCGAAGGGTGGTCATCAAGAACATCCCTATCCACCGAGGAGTTATGCCGAATTTTTTTTTTCTGGTAAAATATGTCTCATCAAACAAAATTCCAGAACAAGAAATACCAATTAAGGGATATTTTCAGCGCAGTTCAAACAGCCTGGAGACGCAATCTCCTGCAATCTGGGAGCCTCTGGGAGCCACCATGATCTCGATACGCTCCACGCCAACCCGTGGTGGCGCTCCGCTTAGATAGTAAATCATGCTCCATTTCCCCCGTCATGGAATCCCAATTCATTTTGATAGAGGTCTAATGTTACACGAGGTCTCCGATGGTGAAACAGCAAAACCTTGGAAATAGCTAGTAAATGCAATAGCTCAAGATGCAACGATTGATACCTTTTATTTCCTTTCTACAAGGAATCACTAAGCATCTGCCAGTGGGCTTTCTGGTTTAAAGTGGAGGGAATTGCCCTAGGCCACCTACTTTTTTCTAGAACTCTAATGAAAATAGCAGGAAAATGTTTGATTCAATAGCTTGCAATGTAGTTGATCCAATGAAATCAAACTGGAAAATGATGGAAACAGAGCCATTTAATGGATTAAAAAAATTAAAATCATAGGAAATCATGAATATGCCTTGAGTAGACCACAGATCATCGGTCCTCGAATTTTTTCCAGGGACCTTAGGTGAGCCCCGGATCTCTCACTTGTAGGGATTTGGGACTCACACTTGATATAGCTCTCATCAAGGTCATGTCCCCCTACTGTACTTTTGAGAAACTGTTGACTCTCTTGGCTCCATAAATGAATAGCTGATCAGGCCCAGTTAGAGAATTTTCCAATTCTGTGAATAAGCCTCGGTGGGCACGATAAAGAATATAATCACTCGACAGGTACCAGTCACCCTGACCGTCCACCACTCTGAAGGTAGACCAAAGCCATTTACCCAAACTTTGTGGAGAGATTTTAAGTTTGGCATCCTTTCCCCAACCTCTAGTCCAGCTGTTGGACCTTGGACCCATTGGGTGCTAGGGATAAAGGAACTGGTGGCCCCATGGTTTTCACCACACGGGGGAGGGGAACTCCCACACAAGTGGAAGTAATCTGAAGCCCCAACAGTGATGGGTCAAATTCATCTTGCCAGGTGAGGGACAGAGGGGGTCACATCCACTCAGCCCCTCCCTCATGGCAGGGCAATTTGTCAATGTCACAGGGAAACTTTACAGGCCCTGCGTGTTGGGAAGACGACGAATCGATAAACTATGTGAAAACTTCGACTATTATGTTTACTGATTTATTCGAAAAACACGTACTGAAATACTGTACTGGTATGTGAATGAGGGTGTAACAATATAAAACACGATACTATGAAGACGAAAAAGGACTAGATTTGTGAACGATGGACGGAAGACAACACTGACAATGGATGTATGATAATGGCACAGATAAAATGAGTTTTTCTCCAAATGCTTCTTTCACACAAACAAACGGAAGGACGACGAAATCACACACAGACAAATATGGACGGAATCATGAAGGTTCCTTCTGAACACTGCAGTCTTGCCTGTTTCGGACCCCAAAGATATTTAAAAGTTTATAAGTATGGTTTAAATCTCTAAATACATTTGGTGACTGCACTTTGATTGATGTTAACAATAGGTTTGCTCTAATTGGTCAATGGTGACTTTTGAAGTCACTTGTGTTTGCAATAACTCACAATAGCATGTATGGATATGACATTGAGCAATTTAAACTCAGTGCAAGGTACCGTAAGTTTTATTGAGAAGAATTCAACATTTTTCTTTTCATCTACTTTTATTTTACAAGTATGTTCAGACACTTGGAATTCCATACCGTGTTTTTCACAAAAACATCGAGAAATATGTCTTGATTTTTAAAACAAGGCAAAACGCAAAGTACTTTCAAATATAATGAAAGCATTAACAATATTTCATATTTTTACTGTATGAACAGATTTAGCAACGAAAAAGCTGTTACATTGCAATGAAACAGCTGGGCTAAAAAAGTACAAAAAAAAGTAAACAAGTCCACAGTTCTGATACCATTTAAACGTATACATGTGCATCTGTAGTCATGCAATCCCACAAAGCTCACACAACATTACTGCTGGAATGGGTTACCACAGGAATGGGTGAAGAACTCGTGCAATCGTCACAAGTATCAGTCAAAAATGGTTAAATCATGAAGTATATAACAGGAACAATTTCTTAAACCAATTTGCTACAGTAATTCAATTCCAAGTGTGTTTTCTGCTAAGGTAATGAAGGATTGCAAATCCTTTGAGCCTGAAAGGTATTGCATCCCAAGAGATAGCCCTACCAGTAGTCTCCACTTTCAGCGCAGTACGCAACCAAGCTTTGCTGTATCCTCAGGGTAGATGTGAGATGACCTTAACAGAGGAAATGAAGAACCACCCCATCCATTTAAAATAACTGGTTAGTGGTTGCAGCCGATATTCCACTAAGGGTTTGCAATATTTGTGTCTTCGTCTTTATTAGTGTCACTGCCAGTGGTGTAAACTGCTGAGGTACTTTCTCTGGCTTTGCCTGCTTCCAGGTACCAGTTGTATCTTGGGAAGGTAAGAGAAAAACAAAGCAATAACAGCGATGAAAATAAAACATTACAGTTAGAATAGCAAGTTACCAATCAAAGAGATTAAAGATACTTTTTTCCCCTTTCCATTATCCCTTTCATTTTTTTCTGATTCATGTTTTGCCTGTTTCCTTACAGTTAGATCAACACTTACCCTTCTTGGAGAAATTAAGTTTCATGACACACAAATATTGGTCAGTACAAGATGGCAAACAATATGATCTAACCAAAATGGTTCAACCACCCAGCTAGCATTTCATCATTTTAATCAGAGGTGTAGCAAAAACATATGTCTACATAGGATTGAAGCAAATAGCAGATTCAAAATAAAAAATACATTATTTTACATCTGAACCAAGTTATTTTCCATTATTTCATTTTATTCATTTGGGCTTAGTTGTTATACTAAGTTTATAGTCCTTGGATTCAGGCTCTTCTAAAAATGCACTGATAAGAAATTTCTACGTTTAAATTTGGTACTTTACCATTCTAGGCTATTTTCCTTTTGTTAAATTTGAAACTTCATGCTGAAACCTGGTGGGTAGAATACAAAGGTTTGTAGCAAGTTTTGAGTTGATGCTTTTCGCTTTTTATTTTCATTTGGCCTAGCCTGAATGACACATTTTTCAGCTTAATGGTCTTATTATTTTTGGTGATTGTTATGATCAATTTGACTTCACGTTTCAATTTCCTAAATGTACCATTTGTATGAGCGTTTCAACTTATAGTGACACGCTATCAAAAAAAGCTGTTTTATTGACTTGCCTGTACACCCACTAAACTTGGAAAATGCAGAGTAATGTGGCCAGACAGATCTGGCACTAGTAACACTAGGCCTAGGCCTACAGCAGGCATATGTCAGGCGGTCAAGGTAAATCAAGGTAAGGTAAATCATCATTAGGCCAAGGGAATGAAAGTCATAGAACCGTCCACTGTCTGCATGTGTTGAAAGGCGCCGCCAAAAATTTTCATTATATGAAAAGGAAAATCAATTTAAGTTTACCTACCAAAACATTGTACGTTGAATTTCATCAGAATTTGCTTTAAACGCTACAGTAGTCTACCATACATTGACTGTAAGCACCTAGAATCCAGTTTATTATGATATTGTTTTGCCTATTTTTACCAGTGTTGCAAAATAATGAATGAATAATTAATAATGAAAAAATGCCTTATGTGTTTTTTCCAAATCATCCGGACGGTTTTCTATGACTTTCATTTACTCGGCCTTAAGCTTACCAATATTTGTAACTAAAGGCTAGGCATAGGCCTATGTAGGACTTTAGGCTACTGTAACTCAGTAAGTACCAGGGGTTTTCAGGTGCGGATCCAGGATTTTGAGAAAGGGGGGCGCACACACAGTATTTGCCCGACAGGGTGGCTGATCCAGGATTTCCGAGGACTTTTTTTTCTTTTTGCTTTTTTTGCACTTCAGTTATTGCATAATTGCACTATCCGAATTTTCGAGGCCTTTTTTTTGTTTTTTTGCAAAATCGTTGGTCATCGAAAAAAGGGGGCGTGCGCCGGATGCGCCCCCTCCATGATCCGCGCCTGGTCTTGGTACTGCAGCTGTGAAATATGAATATTCACTATTCCAGGCCCTAGGCTTTTCTTCATTCTTATTTTTTTCTTCCAGTGGCCATGTATATAAGGTAAAATCAAGACAGAAAGTAAAGTATGAAATCTTACCTGACACGAATTGAAAATGGCAAACATACGCTGGCCCTAAATTAGGGCTACATCCAGGCTACGCTGTAGTAATCTCTGATTCAACCTAGCAAGTAGCAGGTAGGCCTAGGCCTAGGTCAATCAAATTAAATTTGTCAGCACTGGCGGGTGTCCTGTCCTCACAATTCGTCGTTTTGCCATGTCCGTTCTCTACCAATCTGCGTAAGTCATCAGGAGTTTGCAAAATGTGAGATCATGATGGGGTTATATTTTTAACACTACAGCATGACATAGTGTGCAACATCTTTGCAGAATAGCCTAGCCAATACGTAATTGGGTTAAAGACTAAGTTCATGGTAAAGTAACAACGTTAACGATGTGCACGAAGGCCAATGTTAGCAGTTACACGAAAACTGTCGCGTCTGTTGTTTACCCCAAAACAAGATGGCGTCCTGTTAATAAGGCCTTGTGACGTCAATACTGACTTCGAGAATAAATAAAGAACTGTCAACGTCCATAATTCCAATTCGTCAAAAGTAAATTGAACAGAAAACCATATTTGCAGTATGAGTTCGGTTGAGATAATCCAAAACTGTTCATTGGAAAAGGAACAATAAATTTTCTTGCATAAATTTGACAGCCTCAGTCAGTGTTTTAAACTTAACAATGCTATAGTTTATATGATGAACTGTACGAACTAGCAGGCAGCTCATGCTCAATGTCAGACTAAATTTCGTGTCGGCGCTTGACACCTGCGAAACTTTAGGTAAACTTGGGAGAATAATTCATGATCAATGAAAATTGCTAAAAAAGGAAGCTTTTTGCACCTTTTAGCGTCTCCAGAATTAAAGTATTTATGTACATTCGAACAGGCTATGACATCACGCGTATAGGCAGAGACCCTCGGCTACGCCTCGGGTCTCTCAGCCTACGTGCGTGAAATCATAGCCCGTTCGAATCTGTCAAAGAGACATGGGCACCATTGACTTTATTCCCTAAATAAAGTTGCTTCGAATGTGAGGGCTATATGTATGTAATACTTTCTAAAATTAATGAAATGGTGTTATGGGTAGTTCTTACATAGATATGGCCATGGGCGTCCACGATAAAAATGCCACGGAAGCAATTTTCAAAAGAAGCTGCAGCTTCGTTAGGGGTAGCGGGCGAAGCTTGAAACCACGAGCCCGAGGCTCGTGACTGAGGGTCCTCCCCGGGCCCGTAGCCAGCTCCACATTTTTGGGGGGCAAGTGTTGTGATTAGGGGGGCAAGTGTCGTGATTGGGGGGCATAAAACATTCCAATACATTAATTACTATGCAGTTTCAATTTTCATCTGGGGGCCGAAATATTTTGGGGGCATTGCCCCGAAATGCCCCCCCCCTGTGGCTACGGGCCAGGTCCTCCCGGAGAATTTTTCTTAACTTTGATAAATCTTGCGGTCATTCTGGACCATTTGTAGAGGAAATTGTGCTTCCCCTAAGTGTAATTTGAAATGGTGATGAAACATTTTTCCTATAATGATTGGAAATTTAAGATAGTAACAGTCTGTAAATTTGATCAGAATTTTTTTATTTATTTGGACATAAAACATTTAAAAATACAGTACAATCATGATGAGAGCCACATACAAGACAAAAAAGCAGTACAAAAAACAGAAAGCTGCAATACGATTAAAAGAAATACAAAATAAAAAAGAAGCGCTGGGATGACACAGAAAAGTCCTGCCAGCAGACATATTTTCACTGTGGTCCTCAAAACAAATGCAACATGTAAAACCACAAAAGCATAAAAACAGAAAAGTGAAAAAGTCGAAAGTATGGAAAAGTGGAACTCTCTTCATCATTCGTTCTGGTAGAAAATCCTTTTTCAAAGACGCTTTAAAAAATACTAAGACTGGTTGATTTCTTAATTCTGGTCGGTAGAAGAGTTCCATAAAATACAACTAGTACCCGGTATACTGGGAAGTCTTAAGGCCTGCACTTGCAATGAATCTTAGTACATAAACAGAGAAGAGGCTAGATCTAGAACTGTAAGAGTGTGGAACGGATACGAGAGCAGATAATGAATACTTAAGAGCCATGCAATCAAGTATCATATAGGAGTGAGTTAATTTTAGAAGGGAAATGCTATCTTCAAATGCATTAAAAGCTGATTCACTTTCAAAAAATGGGAGGAATTCAGAGAGGTGCCAGGTTCCAGATCCAGCACGAAACGTATATACAGCTTCATTTAGGCTGATCTGGAACATGTTTTTAGATTTCACAGAAAGCCCTCAAAACCACGAGCATCAGACAGTATAAAGACACACAAAATCAAAGATTAAGACAGTAACTTTCTAAAAGAACAATCAAGGTATCTGCCTTTTCTATACAGAAATGTTAATCTACTATTAGCCTTTCTTATAACATCCTGACACATACACTTACCAGATATGTTAAAATCAAGCTTCGATCCCGAATACTTTACACAAGAGGTAGATTTAATACAAGACTCATTGCAATGAAGTCTAAAATCAGGATATTATTTTCTAAGTCTTTGTCATGGTCCAAAGAGTATAGATTCTGTTTTACCTAAATGCAAACATAATTAATTATCAGTTAGCCACTGCTGATTAAGGTTTTCAAGTTCGTAACTTAAATTGGATTCAGTGATAGTAATATCATTACCAGAAGCAAGCAGTAAAGAATCATCGCCTTAAAGAATCAATTTACAAGAGACGGCAGAACAAATATCATTAAAGGGAAAATGCAGTCACCCTAAATGTGATTAGTGTAGTAGTCTACCCTATTTCATGAATGGAAGTTTGAGTCATGTGACGATATTTTTTAATGACATGAATATGCAATATTTAAGTCCTGGAATATTATGAAAGATACTTGAAAGAGAAATAAGAAGAGATTTGTGAGAGTTCGCTTTTGTTTCAAAATAAGTTAAGGGCGACTGCAAATGCCCTTTTACATAAATTGAACCAGAAAGCCCAAGGGCTTATTGATCCTTGCTGAAGGGAAGGATTTGTTCCACTGACTCGGTTCATCCCTCAAACTTACACTTTTTGACTTTTTCATTTTTACGATATTTTCTCAACTTGACCTCTGCTTACCCCATATGACCTTTGAAAATCACCAAAAATGAAAAAAAAATGTCCTGGGTAGGAATCGTAAACGAGACTGTCTGCGTGAGAATCCAAACTCTAATCCACTACGCTATCAAAGAACTCGTTCAGCATATGGTTTTTCAACCATGCTATAGATACAGCATCCTTACACGTGTTCATAAATAGGTAATTCAAACAGGAATTATTACTGTAACAGTTATGCTTGTGAAAAAAATAAATGTTTTTCTTTAAAATTTCATCTTTTGGATGGCACAAAAAACTTTTCTTTTGTAAACAAATGCCGGGCAAATTTTGGAGGTACCGTCCACTGTCTATTTAGTTTACGAGATTTTCGTAGTTTCACTTCTGATGCCCTCAGATGACCTTCGACCTGCAACAAGCCATTAGGATTCTCTTTCTCCTAAAGTAACAAATGAATATACCAAGAATGAAAAGAGTCCATTAACCTTGTCTTCAAATATCGTGTTTTCCCAAGTTTTGCGGGCTTTGAGCTCTGATGACCTCTAAAGACCTTTGACCTCCACTGAAAACAATGGGGTTCTTTCTTCCGATATGATAAAGTAATATACCAAGTACAAAGATTGCCCATCATTACTATCTTTAGATTTCGTGTTTACAAGCAGTTTTTTAAGAATTTTTTTATTTTTCCCCTGGTGCTCTCAGATAACATTTGACCTTTACCAAAATGCAAAGGCTTTATCCCTTTACTATAACTCTTCCACAAGCCAAGTATGAAAAGCATCCATGCTTCCTACCTAGAGATATCGTTTTAACAATGTTTTCGGTAATTGACCTCTGGTTACCTCACATGACCTTTGACCTCCAAAAACAATTGGGATCTTTCTCTCAATATAATAAAGCTATGTACCACGTATAGAAATTATCTATCATTGATATCTTGAAATATTGTGTTTACAAGGCAAGCGTCACAAACACACACATACATCCACACATACACACACAATCGCCCGAGTGATTGCATAGATTCCTTTTGATTTCGGTAAGGAATTATACCAGAAAGCCAAAACGCTTAGTGTTTTTTGCCATATGATATATTGAAACAAACATGAATCATCCATATGACAAGCATGAGATCTCTCACAGTTATCCTACTTGAGATACGTTGTTAATAAAGGCCAAACCCATTGAAATCTTGCGACCCAAAATGAGCTTCACCTCCACTTAAAACAATAGGGTTTACCTACCCTATATGGCCATCTAGATACAACTTAAATATTAATAATCCATAAATTGATTATGATATCCCTCGCTATTTACCTCCTTAAAATATCATGTTTACAACGTTTTCAACTTTTGTAACCCTAAATGACCTTTGACTTCCATGAAAATTATAGGAATCATACTCGATATTAGCAATCCACATGCTAAGTATAGAATCCCTCACAGTTATCCTTCTTGAGATATTGTGTTCACAAGGTTTTCACCCTTTGACCTGTGGTGACCCCAAATGACCTTTGACCCCCACCAAAAACAATAGGATCACCCACCCTATATGGCAATCTACATGCTAAATGTGAATAATCTACAAGCAAAGTATGAGATCGCTCACAGTTATCATCCTTATCACATCATGCTAACAAGGTTTTGACCTTTTGTGACCCAAATGATCTCTAACCTTCATCAAAACCAAAGGAAGCATCTTCTTAGGACTGTCAATCCACAAAGGTAAGTGTGAGATTCCTCGCAGTTATCCTTTTTGAGATATCGTGTTTACAAGGTTTTTACCTTTTGGCCTCTGGAAATCCCAAATGACCTTTGACCTCCACCAAAAAATAGGGATCATTTACTCAAAATGGGTAATCCACATGCTTAGTATGAGGTCCCTCGGTATTATTCTTCTTGAGAGATAGTTTTTAAAAGTTTTGACCGTTTGACTTCCGGTGACTCCAAATGACCTTTGACACCCACCAAAAACAATAGTGATCATCTACTTAATATGGGCAATCCACCTGCTAAGTACGAGATCCTTCACATTTATCCTTCTGGAGATACCGTGTTTACAAGCGAAGGGTCACACACTCTCTAACACACAAGCGGCATCACCATCGTTTAGCTTCCTTGAGCCTCCGGCAATTGGAATAAAAAGGAAGTGGACCTAGAATAGATACCTGAGGAACTCCACGTTTATTGGTTTTACAACCAGAGAATACCCCACTGACATCAACAACCTGATCCTACTCTTTCAAATAAGAGGTAAACCAATAAACAGCACTTTCAAACATTCCACACGCATTAGTTTGTAAAGCCGAAAGCCATGATCTAATGTGTCAAATCCTTCTGTTAGTCAATAAGAACCATACCAATGTAGTTTGACAGATCGATTTCACACCTTATTAGGTCGTTTAAATAATGATATATGTGTCAGTGGAAAAACTAGGTTGGGAACCAGCCTGAGTGAAATTCATACAAAAGGACTTTAGATATTTTTCAGTCTGAAAGTCTTCTGTTTGAAGAGACCTTGCTTTGCTTATTTGCAGGGACACCTGAATGCTTTAAACCTTTCCAGAGATTTTTAGGGGGATTTCCATGCTCCTCAATTTTAGCATTAGCTATATGTATAAGTTTCTGAGTCTTGTTTCTCAGTTGTCGAAAACTAGATAAATAATTCATAGATTTGGTATCTTTATAACGTGTAAAATTATAAACCCGCAGTCGGATCAAGTCAAGTACTTAATCATTGATTCGTGGTTTAGTTTTTTGTGTGATGCGGGTTTCATTGAAGGGGCAACTTCATCCCAAACTGACAATAAAATATTCTTGAACTTTGTCTAAGCCTGTAAGACATCATCTCAACCAATAAACTTCATACCAGTTTGCAGGAAATTCAGCATATCCTGGAAAACAATTAGGGAGCAGTTCTTTACTGACCTACAGTAATTTTGACACTTGTGTTCATTAATTTGCACCTTGTACACCTTTCTGGTGCAAAAGGTAAAAGGTCAAAAAATGATCACGTATTCTAAATGGAATAACACCAGACTGAAGAAGTTTGTAAGAACCTGATACTAGAATGAGATCAATAATGGATTTTGAAGTAACAGTAACCCTTGTGAAATCATGGATTAACCGAATTAAATACAAAAGGTGAAAAATCTTTGGAAAGCCTGTAAAAGGCTGTTCTTACAAAACAACTTGGACACATCACAGTTGAAATCTCCTAGCAAATAACCTAAGAATTCATAGTACCCACAGAGTTTGTAAGAAAAGATTTTTCTAATTGTCCAGAAAACAGATCGGACCTTATTCAGGAGGACGGTAGCTAACACCCACAACAATAAGTCTGGAAATTTGGCAAAAGGAAGTCAGCCCAAATCATCTCAATACCATCCTTAGGCAGATTAGTTTCAGAATTAAAGGCAATGTCAGAGGGTAGAAACATACATGTACCACCACCATTTCTATTTCTTTTGCATCTACGATTTTCATAATTTGGAATTGAAACTTCATAACTGGAGACGGAATCATCCAGCCATGTTTCCTAATTCCAATAAGCGAGTTTGATAATTCGTTGCCACATGGAATTGTGGGATACACGCGGGATAAACAAACCGAGCTTGTCACATAGTTTACTGCATTCCCCTGTTTTCGTACGTTCTCAATTTTCGTGCAGTATATACACATACCATTATGCCTAATTCTAAGTGTGGCCAGCCAAACTGAACGAAAATAGGGGTGTCAACCCTACTTTACGTCAGGTTTAAATACCATTTTTTACACCCAAGAGTCAGTTTATATGCAGTCAACTGGACAAAACAACACGCAAGAAACCTCTTAATATTTCTGATGGGTTAAAAAGGGATGATTCGATAAACTTCTCAAGTAAACTCAAATTTTGGAAGACGTGACGTGTGTGTGGTACGGATGTGTTTTGTTTATCTCTGCGGTTTGGACGATGATTGCATGTGCACACGAATTATCGAACTCGCTTATTACTGCACGAGTGTTGTAGGTATTAATCTTCTTTTCCTCCAGATGGGGTATGTCACGAAGTTCGTTTGAAAGGAGATAGACTAAACATTGTTACAAGACAAAAGCCTGGGCTGTGCAGCAAATAGGA